>JAODOY010000805.1:0-13398 GCA_025399855.1 Forbesichthys papilliferus | reverse complement strand
CTCTCTCTCTCTCTCTCTCTCTCTCTCTCTCTCTCTCTCTCTCTCTCTCTCTCTCTCTCTCTCTCTCTCTCTCGTCCACTGCCTGTGTCCCTGCTGCTAGAGCGCCTGCAGAGTGGCTCATGTGACCCTAAGTCTAGTGAGCAGAACTCCACCCTGCGGCGGGAGCTCAAGCAGTTCTTTGGCTGGGTGCGCAAACACGCCTATGGCTGCAGTGGCATGTCAATCAAGCTGTACGACCAATGGAGAGTGTGGTTGCAGAAATCACACAAAACGCGCAACCAGGTAGGTAAGGAGACGCTCTTTCTCTTAATTACCATAATCATCTGCTCAGCTATGTGAACTTGAACACGCATACAGTATTCAGTACGCTAACTCACACCGACGCAAACACACACTACACTTTCTGACCCTGCGTTTGTCCTGAAGAGCTGTCGTGCTTGTCATGCGAATGTGGTCAGCGTTTTAACCAGAGCAGAGGTTTCTGTCAAACGGGTTGGCTCTGTGAAGTTTCTTGTTTTATGATCAGGTGAATGTGCGGTTTTGACTTCATTGGCCCAGGCGTAGGAGCATAAAGTCAGTATCCCTTTATTTCTCCTTGAAGCTATGCACTCTCCTTTAATTTAGCATTTTAACGATGCAGACTTATGTTCTCTTGATAGCCACAACAAAGGGAAATGAACATGTAAATGTAATTAACAGTACAGAAATGTGTTCCTGTTGTGTTTAGTTTCCCTTTTGACCTGAGAAGCTTCTTTCACAACATAACTAAGGCCAAATGGCATA
The DNA here is from genome assembly GCA_025399855.1 of Forbesichthys papilliferus. Lineage (NCBI taxonomy): Eukaryota > Metazoa > Chordata > Actinopteri > Percopsiformes > Amblyopsidae > Forbesichthys > Forbesichthys papilliferus. Next base: position 12,615 of record JAODOY010000805.1, on the reverse strand, counting down.
GAGAACCACTGGCTTTCTGTGTCTTCTTACGCGTGTCCTTTCAGGCCAGGACATGTCCCGTCAGAAAACTTAGGTTTAACCTGGCAGGATTAGCTGTTAAATTATTATGTATACTGTACTGTATGTTGCCTGAACAATATATTTATACAGCTGTGCTGACAGCCCTCCAATGATTACCCTAAAATGACCTGGGAGACGAGACATAATGTTCAAGACATATGAAGTGTCAAAGCTGGCAGAGACAGCCAGAGTAATTAATGTCCTCAATGAATCATATTGTTTTTTGTTGTTAAATCCCCACAATATTAACCATCTGTTTATCCCTTTTAGATTCTACAAGACGATAATTCATAGCACACCGTATGTGCCACTGAGGTAATTAATTCAAGAACTGCATCAACAAACTGAAAGATACTAGCTTTGAGGGGCGCAGGTTGTGTGAGAAGTCAACCTCCTCCGGATGTGGGATATTGCAGTGTTTCATTATTCAGACTTAGCTTTAGATTGCTACAGCCTGTGACGAGAAGAGAAGATAACTGAAGCGAGACAGACTGTTACTGTTTACCAGGATTTCAATTGTCTTTGAGCTGATCATTTATTTTTTGGAGTAAACATTCACATGCACGTACATTCAGTTCTTCAGTAACACCACTTTTGTCTTATGAACTTGAGTGAAGAAAAGCCGAACTGGCTACTTTGGAGAAGTTCTGAATCTGTGTCAAACTAGGCTAAGGCATTATATACAACTCAAGCCATCTGGAACAATAAACTGAAGTCCACCAACACAACACCTGTAATAGAGAGTAAAATAACAAGAAAAATACATGCATCACATATGGGCTTCTGCCCTTCCAAGAGAGGAAATATCCAACGTTTATTGGCAGAACAGGGTGGTCAAGTATTTATTTTACTATATACTTAAATTTCATTCTCACAATTCCCATGAGCACTCAATTTAATTGTATAATCCAGATTTATACTGCTCTTTTATTAACAAATGACGTGTACAAGAGTCTCCATCAGCGCAGTTCTCATGTTTTGGATTAGTAGGAATGCCTTGTGAAATAATATCCCTCATATATATCTTCATAAGCATTAAAGCACATACTCTTAAAAGGTTACATGAAGAATTTAATTGGATAATTCATTATATTTCATAGATTCCATATTTATTGTCAATTGCTTATGACCTAAAACATCTGTATTTTGTAATATCCAGGTTTTTAAAATGATATAAACCTATAAGCTATAGAAATAAAAATCAGTTATCTCCCAGTGGGAAAACCTGCCATTAAACTGTATATAATGTACTTTGTTTTAAATGTGTTAAAACATTTTCTAATTTAATCTATTTTTATAAGCAGCATATTTAAGAAAATCCTGATCTCTAAATTATATTTCTCTAAATTATAATATCAATTAGAATATAGAAAAGTAATGTCTAACTTTGTATAAACAATAAAGTGGAAAACATTTGTATGTATTAATTTTATTATTTATTTATAAAAACATGCATACAAAACACATTTCCTATACAACCTTATTTGTGTGTGACAAAGTGAGGAACACACATTCACACGCACATGCGCAAACACACACACACACACACACGCACGCACACACGCACGCACACACGTGCACAGTGAGCCTGCGTCTGAAATGTCTGCAGCAAGGTGGAGCCAGAGAGGATCGATGAGTGTGTCTGATGACTCCTAGGGTGAAGTTGGAGGAGAGAGGAGTCAATCTATCACTCCCTGTCTCAGAGAGCAGCGGCAGACCTCCAGGGAGTCTGCGGCCTGTCATTCACACTCCTCAGAGTCGTACATAAAGTCCTGCATGATTTCACTCAGGGCTTCCTTGGTCTTTATGATCCTGAAAGAGGGGAACAAGGTAAATGAAAATGGGGTTACGTCTACTTCAGGGAAAAACACTGCACTGTAATGAAGTACTGTCTGCATGTAGAAAATAGTGCTTTTGTTAAGGTAGTAAATTCCTCATTATCTAACTTGTGTTTGACACTTAACGTTTAGCCAAAAACACCTATAATTCATAAAATCTTTAAATAACAGTCAAAAACAAATCAAACTAATTGTTATATGTTGCATGTGTATGCTTTATAATCGAGCTTGTATCTCTGCTCAAACTAATCCCACACTAAAATGTATGTGTATGGTGTAAAATTGTATTACAAGCTCCTCAGCGAAAAGTCTAGGTGAAAAGAGCACATCAACATGACGACACTGTGGAGGAAAGGGTCAATGCCAGGCTAAAGCAGTAAACAGTGGGGCATTTCTCGCTGCTAACGCACTCCTGCTTGATCTCGTGAATCTTCTCTTCACAGTCGGCCTCTTCTGGGTGATCCTGGGCCCTCTGCCTGACCAGCTGCAGCTTGGCTGTCTGTTGACACGGGCACCGGATCAGACACATGCAGCCCATGTATCAGTGTTTGGAATATGGAACAGTGGTGGGATAGGGCCACTTCTATTAAAACACTAACAGAAATTAATGATGTTTTATATACATGTATGCCTCTTGAGCCTCTTTTAACGAAATAAAAACCTTACCTGCGGTAAACTTGTTACGAACATATTTTACTGTCCAAGAATGTGGGAGTGCCAAAGCCTTAACATTTAGCATCAATTTCACTCAGTGTCTGCCTGATCATGACAGGACACATTCTGCTGTTTAGAAATGTTTTGACAACAATCAATCACTTATGACTATAAAATATACAGAGCACTGTGTAATTTGTATCTATGCCTAATATTTTATTTTTGTTTAAAAACAATAATAGTGAAATAAGGATTGTATAACTGCCACCTTGTGGTGATATAGTATACAGGTCCATCTTAACAAATTAGAATATTGTGGAAAAGTTAAACCTGCACTACTTAAGATTTCCACATTCTACAATGTTTAGATTTAATCCTCAAACCTCAACACCTTTAATGACCACCTCTCACTATTGTTGATATAGCCATTTCCACAGTTGTTTCTGAGGCCGAATTAGGAAGTTCCGCCTACTATGACAGACATGGATCAGAGCCAATGAGCACTGAGTCTGCAGCATAATCAGCAGATCTGACAGAACACTGAATAATGGAAAACGCCAATGTGAAGCACCTAGCATTTCTTAAAGAAGTTTGTGAAGTAAAACCCAGCATTAGTAGTACTGAGTAGTACCGTTTAACACCAGTTTAGGCAGGCAAAGTGTGTCAACTCAGTCTTTCCCTAATAACCTGAGTTAAATCTTAGTAAGTTGAACTCTATTCGTAGTATAGGTCACTTCTCCAACTTCCTAGTTTGTGTGTATAACAACAACAAACATTTGATCATAAATATTTCATACCAGTTCAAGCTTTTGCTTCTCTGTGTTCTGCAACTTGTCGATGTGCTCAGAGAGGTCTGGTCTATCAAAATCTTGATGCAACTTCTGCTTGATTTCCAGGACTTCCTTGGACATACCACAGAAGGCCTGCGTTATCTCGTGGACCAACTGTCTATAGTGGTCAAAGTCATATTGGGGCCCTGTCCTTAGGTAGGCCTCATGTCCTCTGAGAGTAAACACAACAAAATCAATGTCAACACAGCAGTAATTCGGTAGGCCTTAGTAGCATTGGTGTACTTAAGAGTATCTTACTCTTCAAAGAGCCTATAAGCCTCTACTCTTTCTGTTTGAAGAGTATAAAAGCGCTGAATCAGACCTTTGAATTCTGTAGGTACCTAGACAAATAAAACAAAAATAAATTAGGCCTACAGTACTACTGTACATTTCAGTACAGTACACAAACAACTGAAATTAGATAAACAAGCTTTTTGGAAACACTGCATTTTCAAGTATTTGTCCAACAAATTATTTGGACAAGAGCTTGGGCACATAGACCACAAAAAAGACATACAGTAGCCTACAGTAGGCTACCGTACCGGTATTAACTGATTGATACCGGTGCCGTACTGTACTCTATCCACTATGCTACGGTACAGCTAAACAAAACGAGCATATAGCATTAATTACAAGTCAGATACAGCTTTAACATCTTTGTTTATAGTTCTACACAAACTAACATGTTTCGTTTATATTATACCGAAATAAATAAAAGCAAATAGTCTACAAAACCACATTTAACCGAACATTTGCGAGCACAAGGTAGGGCTACTGTAACGTAACGGCTGGACAATATACAATTATAGCATGGCAATAACAGAGAAACTTAAGTAACTACGGTACCGCATGTTATCTCGTGATTTTATGACATTTCAAAAACAGATTAGCTAGTACAATTTACCTACCATGATAATGACACACAAGTTATTTTCAGGATATCACAAATAAACATCAGTTTATAATATTGACATGTTTCTACTGGTAAAGAAGGCAGAACTAGAGAGAGCATGAATAAACTCTTCCTGGCTGCTCTCTGTGACGGAAATGACGCAACCAAACAAAACATGATTTTCAAAATACAATACAACACATTAGTTTACATAAAATGTTTTTAATAGAAATGTCATCATATATTATTCAAAATTATATTCTTTTAGGCACATTATGTTGACTTCGCAACAGGTGGTTGGTAGTTTGTGATATAGCCTATGCTGCACTTTTATTCTGATAGAGGAATATTGTGCAAAGAGTAGGCATATCCTACTCTGCCTAATTAGATACCCACTGAATATGTCTATGGTACATCACACATTTAATTTAATTAAAACATTATTATTGAAGGTCCCCAGGTATTCCGATGTTTTGTATAGCAGATATGCAAATAATCATTTATTGAACCTTGAAATTCATATGATTTCCCATTCATTGAAACCAACTGTTCAAGTTGCTCGACAACAGTGTCACAAACCACTGTTAACATGGAGAAAATGGGTTCCATGCTTAGGTTACTGTAGCATACTGTACACTTGGACACTCCCACGCGTTCGGTCTCCCTCTGCCGTTCATTGGTCCATTCAACATCTTCAGCACCACAGAGACTGAACAGCGTCACAGAGCCTTACGGATATTAGTAGAGGATGCCGCGCACTGGAGTCGCCACTAATAGGTTACTATGTGTCAATATCGTCTTTGTTTTAAGTGGTGCTTCTACAATTTTGTGAAATAATGCTGTCTGTGGGCTAAGGCATGCTAAGCTTTTGGTATCATTTGCATCTCGAGAGGAAATCGCCTGCACCTGCAAGCGGAAGCTTTCTCATGAACAAGCCTATGCTATATATCCCGATACCTATTCATTGTTTAACCAAAGTTATGCCTTTTCATAAAGGATGACAATTTAACCAACAGACACATCTCTGCCGATCAGGTAGGTGCATCTCATGTTTATTGCCGCATCTACAAGCACCACCACCCGAGAACCGGGTCCCCCACAACTGCGCCCCGTGTCCACCGATCTTCCCCGTCTGACATGACAGCTCGGGGTAGAAAGAAAAGGATCAGAGGTTACGGACCAACAGAAAACAGACACGTGGATTCGAACTGCAACGAGAGCAAGAAGGGCTCGATCCTCTTGTCACAAGGTGTAGGAAAGTGGAGAGTGGCTAGCAGAAATGTTTCGAGGATCCGAAGAAGCTCTGTCTCACTGAGCGGTGATTTGGTGCAATTGCGTGTGAATTAGGGCCTACTCAGTATAGTCAACATTGGGTAGCCTAGTTCACATTGGCTATAGATGGCAGCGTAAGATTGTAAGGCCAACTGTGTTCTTTTCAAGGCCGTTTGGCTACTTGACTATACCTTCCAAAATCAAATCATGGGCTGTATTCAGAGCATAACCTGTAAATCACGTATCAAACGAGAAAACATTGTGGTCTATGATCTGTCCGCCACCATAGACCACTGTCCGACGATCATTGAGGAAAACTCGCCCATAGTGCTTCGATACAAGACACCCTACTTCAAGGCTTCAGCGCGCATTGTAATGCCATCCATTCCACGTAACGAGACATGGGTGGTGGGCTGGATCCAGGCATGCACCCAAATGGAATTTTACAACACCTATGGAGACGTTGGCATGTGAGTTATCCCCCCATACGTAGCCTATAGAATTACACCCCACTGATGTCTTTACATAAAGCGCGTGCACGCGCCTGTGTATGCCTGCATACATGTTTTGTATGCATGTTTCTGATCAGACGTGAGCATTTAATCAGATAGGTTGTTGCATAGCAGAGTATTCTATTTATGCGCCCAGCAGGTTAACTATGCTGTCAGCCTCCTTCATTGAAACGCCCACCGACAGATTCTGTTCCTGCGACTTTGACACCCAAATAGAAAGGCTGCTATTAGAGAAGCTAAATAACAGTTGCTGCTCCCGCACTCAGACTGTGCCCACGGGAGATAAACAGTATTACACATTCCCATACTGCTTCACTATCGTAGCAAAACACACACATGCCAACACACACACACACACACACACACGCAAACACGCACACACACACACTCACACACACACACACACACACACACACACACACACACACACAGGCAAACAGGGGCTTACATGTTTGTGTCACTAACAAAACATATGTGCAGGCACTTTAATACTGCTGCATGTTACAGTAAAGTGTGTGTGTGTGTGTGTGTATGTGTGTATGTGTGTATGTGTGTATGTGTGTGTGTGTGTGTGTGTGTGTGTGTGTGTGTGTGTGTGCTATGTGGACAGATGAATCAGGTCCAGATAATACTGTCTGGCACACAGAGAGATAATGATTATACACAGACACATTTTACCACCATGAATACAGTCCTAATCCTAATCTACATGCTGCTCAGAGGGTGCTGTTGACATTTATCTTTAAAATGTCTCTGCCCATTCATTTCATTTTCATTGTAAATAGCAATGCTATTATAATGTGTTTATTAACAGTTTGCGAAAACATCTGTTTACTATGTGCTTTACAGTTTACAAAAGATAAAGAGATCAATGCAAACATAAAGCAACAGGGATGTATATGGTTTAGTGTTTAACATAAAATAATATGATACAGTATGCACATAATAAGATATCACATATAATATGATATTTTATATGCAATTAATAATATAGTATAGACGGAAATGTAAACAGTCTTTCTATCTATCTATCTAGCTATCTGTTATTTTATTAAGATATTCAGTACTATGTAAATATGTTTAAATTACATGTATTATGTTTAATACATTTGAAATGAAAGTCCTTAATATCAGCCCTTTTCCCCCAGCAAAGAATCCCTTATTTAAATATAAACAACAGTGATAATAATAATAATACAAATACTATTTACAATCAATGACATTATTGCGTAGGCTTGAACACCATTTCACCCCCTCTCTCTGCCTCTTGATGACGCTCAGTTGTCACTGCGTGATGTTAATGACCTGGGCCCTTCTGCAGGTCCAGCTGGGAGCTTCCAGAGCTGAGGGAGGGTCTGGTGAGGGCCATCAGCGACTCAGATGGCGTGAGCTACCCCTGGTACGGCAACACCACTGAGACCGTCACCATTGTCGGCCCTACCTCCAAGCCATCCCGCTTCATTGTCAGCATGAACGACAACTTTTATCCCAGCGTCACCTGGGCAGTGCCGGTTAGCGAATCGAACACGCCTTTACTGACGGGCATCAAGAGAGACCAGAGCTTCACCACTTGGCTGGTGGCGCTCAACACCACGTCCAGGGAGAAGATTGTGTTGCACACCATCAAGTGGAGGATGAGGGTGGATGTGGCGGTGGATCCGTCCATGCCGCTGGCCTCCAGGGCCAGGCTGATTGGTCGGATTCACCAGGACCAGCCACGGGTACTGACTCGCATGGAGCCCATACCCCCCAACGCCATGGGGAGGCCCAATGCTAACGACGCCCAGGTTCTGATGTGGAGGCCCAGAAGAGGCCCTCCACTTGTGGTCATACCTCCCAAATAAAAGGGTTGACAGCACAGGGCTGTGTGGAACTGGCTGAAAAAATAATAATAACACTGGACATCCCAAAGAGAAATGTTAGGTAAAATCACGTTGGACCTTTCAATGGAGAAACATTTCATCAAACCAGCAAGTTGTAGACAAATACAAACAAGCAAACAAGCAAACATACAAACAAACGAACAAACAATCGCACATACAGGCACGTAGACACAGGTAAACAGGCAGGCTGAGATACTGTACATGATGTGAACTGTTCAATGCACAAGATTAGTGTTACAAACCGTTGGTGTGATTCTACCTGGGGAGACAACCGCCTTAATTCCCCAACGCTGCCTTTGACACATGAAGACATTGCTCTCTATGGATGCTGTTGAGACTTATGTCGTGCAGGGCTGTAATGCAAACCTGTAGCTCCACATGGCCACAAGGAAACGCTCAAGCCAGACCGATATTTAACAAGGTTTTACCGCCTTAAAGATGCTGTCCCGTCTGTACTGTTCAGTAAAGTGCTGTGTGTGTGTGTTTGTGTGAGTGTGTGCGTGCGTGCGCGAGTGTGTGGTACAGTGAAATCCAAAAGGTGAGATGCAGGGCCACACAGGATAGCTGAGTGCTTTTGCGTTACAGACAGAACTTCAGTGTTATTTGATTGAATGCTTTCAGAGTTGATGTGTGAGCAGGTGCACAGACATGTATGTGCACGGGCGCGCGCGTGTGCATGTGCATGTGTGTGTGTGTGTGTGTGTGTGTGTGTGTGTGAACCAGGCTGACCAGAGCCTATAGTGGAGCCCCAGGGTATAGGGTCCAGTCTTGCTGCTCTGTCACACCATACTGCCTCACACATTCCAGGGGCCTCAGAAGTCATTTATGTATTTTGCATTCATAAACTGTGGGTGGAAATGGGTTTGGGCTTGTCAGGATATGTCACTGAGACGTGTGTATAAAAACATTTGATAAATAATTAGTCAGAGTCTGTAAATGACATATTCGCCAAGCATAGGTCCTGCAATGACTGCATTTTAGCCTTGGAAAAGAATGGAAAGAAAACCACTTAACTAATTAACTAACCCCAGGTGTGAATTGTCTATCAAGTTGTATCAACTGGGTCCATCCTTTATGGCAGTAATGGCAAAATACTATTACAGTATGTGCCCTTATCTAGTACAGTATATACTGTATATTGAAAAATGACACGCAACTTGTTTCTCATGAATTTGTGTTTTAAACAGTGTTAATTAACCGTCTGTATGACAACATAGAGATTAATACAGAGTTTTGTCTTCAGAATTCAGGTCACGTGTGCCATTATGGAAATGCTTCATAAATTTGTGGTTTTGTAAATACAGAAGATGGACGTCACATTATTCAGACGGTACATAAATGCGTGCTAATTTGAAGTTTTATACTAACATTCTTAGCTGTGAAATACAGAGGATGTAACCATGTTATCCCCTAGACTACTCAAAGGGTGCACACCATACAAGCCTTCGCACATTAACACTCATATACACTCATAGCACACTGTATATGACAGGGGTGCCATGGTCACTGGATCAACTGTTCACCTGACAATAGAAAGAAACATTGAGAATCCTTAATATACAGTATATAACACAGTACTGTGGCTACTGCCTGCGCAAGGATGTGGAAGATACTTTGCAAGTATTTATAACACAAACAAATTGAAAGGGACCCTCTTCAGTTTGGAATGAAGTCAGCGTTATAAAAACATTGTTGTTTTGGTTTGAAACTCCATGCCCATTACACTGCAGTGTTGAGTGGCTTGTGTTGCTCTCTTCTTCTCCCTCTACAATTGTTGGCTTACGCCGTTCTCTACCCCTCCCTCCTCTCTACAGCCACCCCCACTGTTGTGAACATTTGGGGGCGCTATAATGCAATCAATGAGTGTCCCTTTAAAATGTGCAGGTATACCAACTGAGAACAAGAATATTTGCTATGATTCTGGAGTGGTTTGTGGGGCAAAAATCTGACAATCAAGGGTAACAAATCACCTTGAGTAGGGAAGAGAGAACGTTTTGTGTTTTTTCCCATAGAGCATCACAATCAAGTAAATGTCACAAGGTTAAGCTTAACTTTATGGATGTTGTCTAAAAAATGTCTGTCAGAGCCTCAAGTGTCTCTTACAGTATACAGATGTGCCTGAGGACTGGGGTGGCAGAGTGGAACAGTCCTTGTTGATAAACTTGATTAATTAACTGTAATTCATTCAGTTGCTTAACTGGAATTTGGTGAATAATATATGGAGAATATGGAGAATTGTGTACATTTCAAATAATCATTATATGAACCTCCCAGACTCAGCTGAATTTGCATGTTTTTAACACATTAAATTAAATGTGTAACATCAACCTGTGCTCTTTTTTCATTATTGTATGTGGACGTGGAAATTGTTCAAGAATGTTAATATGCTGCATTGAAGTAGTGTGACAGATGATTGTGTATTGTGTAATTTCAGTCAGGAATAGAGCTCAAAAAAGGATGAAACACTTTTCCTTTATGGATAATGATTTGTAAAAATAATACCCGCTTTACCCATAAACAAAACAATTTCTTTTAAATAATCACAAAAACATATAATGTTCAAGTGGTTTTAGATGACAAACTAACAGTCAGTTGTAGTTATTTTAAATAAAGCCTGACGAGCTTCTCACGTAAATAAGTAACATAACCGCTTCAGAAATTCCACATTCAATAACATTTCAAATTATATTTTCATTATTTCTCTTTAAATCAGCAGAATATGAATGTTGAATTAAGAATTAACTGTAATTTACACCAAAAATGTTCTATTCATTATTATCTCCCAATTATTACAATATTGATATCCCTTCAAACAGTTACCCTTTTTGAAGTAGCCATTATTAATAGTTTTACCGACAGTTTTTCTAACTTTCCATAACAGTAAACAGCTCCAGCAACTAAAAGTATATTAATTAATTCCAAATGACCCTGTAACAATCAATTGTGTGTGTGTGTGAGAGAGAGAGAGAGAGAGAGAGAGAGAGAGAGAGAGAGAGAGAGAACAAAAACAGGCAAAATGCAACCTGAGAGTCAGAATATACACCGTAATACAACCTGTACTCTCAAGCTTCAGTATTATATATGGTCCCTGCTGTTGCCATGCAATTACAGTCAATTCAGTGCAATGGCATCAGCAGCAGCAGGCCAAGGTTTGACACATCAAGCCAGTAAACTTTCACATCACCCCTTTGTTGAACAGGAATCCAGACAATATTCAGACATGGTCAAAGTTAGTCATATGTATATACTACAGTATGTCAATCTCCGCGGTCATCCGTTTTCAACATACTATCAAGGGCGCAGGTTTGGGGACAAGAAATTAAATGTGCTGAAAACAGGTTTCATAAAATGATTCAGTCCATCAAAAAACATGGACAACCAATGTCCTGGGATGCGCCTGTAAAAAATTAAAAGCAAAAACCATTGGGGCACCAGTCCCCTGCTCCTTATTCTCTCCATGAGGCACTTTGTGTATGAGGCCGCTCACAACACTACACCTGTTATGTTATATTTATTTATAACATAATCATTTTCCTTCTACCATTACAGTCAGTCTGCTTTCTCTGTAACTTCATGTCCACGTTGTGCCTTCGCTCCTATGGGACAATGTCCCTCTAGTGGTAGGCAGTGTCCTAGGCCCGGCTGGGGTTCGCGGACGGCTTGCCTTCGTAACCATAGAGGAAGGTTGCAATGATGACTAAAACAGCTCCCATGAAGAACACGCTGCAGAAAACGACATACAGAGAACGAAAGAGAGTGACGGAGGGGTGGAGACAGGCAAACAAACTGTTGCTAAGTACACAATGTACATTATGTGTACTGTATTAGCAACACTATGAAATAGCATCTTAGCTAAGCGTGATAGCTGCTGATGCTACTATCATGTCATGTTTTCACTTACAGTACAATGACCCAGTGGTGAATGACCTATTCAGCTATTGACCAACACACTTGTTGTCTGTCCAGGTGGATACCAGCGTTTGCCAACAGTTGAACTTGAGTGAAAGAGCGTGCGTGTGTGTGTGTCTGTCTGTGTACCTACCCTGTGGGGTCAAAGTCCTGAAGCCAGAAGTAGGAAATTAGAGTTGACAGTATGATAGAGAGCGATGTAGCGAAGCCCTTGAGGATGTTGTCTGCATACTTGATGACCGCGGCTATGACCAGACCCCCAAGAGCCTGGACAAACAAACACAGGCAGATGGACTAAGGCACAACCTAAATTGCCCAGCGGGAATCTGATGCTAGAGAGAAGCGCTGCATCAATCAGCCTGGAGCTTTGACACTGAGATCGCTGGGTCACAGGGTGGCATACCTGGAGAGCCACGACAGTCCAGGTGATGGTGTTGTATCCCTGGAACATTCCAGACTCCCTTATCCTTTCCCCGTCATATGCCAGCATACCAATGACACCAAACACAAGCCCAAACAGCCCTGGACACATACAAACATAACACACACACACAAAACATATTAAAACCTAAATAAAGTAAATTCATGAACCCACATGCGTACTATTATTCCTTCCTTCCTCTTTATCTACATTTACGGCATTTGGCAGACACTTTTATCCAAAGCGACTTCCATGTAGTACATTTGGCAGTAGTTGGACAGGTCATATACCAGCAATTATAAGCAAACAATATTCTAAATAGAACAAATGCAGCATAATGTCAT
>JAODOY010000804.1:0-13400 GCA_025399855.1 Forbesichthys papilliferus | reverse complement strand
TGTGTAGTATTATTTTCAGCAGACTGTGTTTTTCTATTGTTGTGACTTAGATGAAGTTCAGAGCACATTTTATGACCTATTCATGCAAAACTCCACGTAATCCCAAGGGGTTCACATACTTTTTCTTGCTATTGTCACTTCATCCGTATAGCCGCAGGTCACTACATAAATAAATACTGTAGCAGCAGAGCTAATAACGGTATATTATTATTTACTAGAACCTGTAACCTGTGCTTCTTTTAACCCTTTAAAGTGAATGGCCAATGTCTTTGTGTACAGAATATCGACTTTGAAAAGGAGCTCATTAGGTTGTGTAGCACTGAGCCGACAGAGGTGAAAGACCTGCCTAAAAGAATCCCTAAAGATGCGGCGCGGTACCACTTCTTCCTCTACAAGCATTCTCACGAGGGGGACTATCTGGAGTCCACAGGTGAATCCCTAAGCCCACACATTTCTGTCAGGACATCCTAGGTCTCCCAAGAGAATCCATGTAGGGATTGCAAGATGATTTCAAGAATACATTATTTATTAGTGTACATCTAGTAGGGGTGGGCGATATGGCCAAAATGTTACACCCCGATATAGATACTTTTATATCCTGATAACGATACATATCACGACATAGCAAGTTCTGTAAATTAATAGTTTCTTGTCATCGAATGACCCCCCCCCCCCCCCACACCCAGGCTTGTGCTCACTTTCATAGAACTATTTAAATAACACATGTGGAGAGGGCCAGCCCTGCCCTCTCTGAACCACATTGAGCAGAGGAGATGAACTCATGAATTTCAGAGTTCAAAAAAACATATAATTTAGCTGTAAGTTATGATCATTTACGAGCACAAACATAACCCATTGACTGCATAACGTGACTAGACCATGGCAATCATGGTGTTAAGATAAGAGAACTCGTTTGAAAGATTGGATATTCTAGGAACTTGCCAGACATAGAAACAAAATACAGAGGTAGGACATTTAATGGAACATTTTCATAGTCATAAACTACGTCCTGGTTCAGCTGTATGTCCAGAATGTAATGTCCATGTGTTTTGCCAGGTAGCTAGCTAGCGCGTTTTGTTTACTTTGCAGCAGTGGCACCGGCAATGCACCACACAAAATACAACTTGGCTAGGCTGGCAGGTTAATCTTAATCAATCATAAGACTCAGTATGAATCTGCCTCACCAATGTTTCTCTGATCACGAGCTGCTACTCCGTGCTCTCTGATCCACTGCGGGGCGGGCAAGGCTCACACCACACACATGTGCACACACACGGAGCTCGGCGAGGGAAAGATACAGTTGTGGAGAGTTGGAGAGCTGACGAAAACTACACTTGTTACTGGAAGTACAATAAAAGCCAACAAGAATAATCTGCGCAAAATACAAACAACAGACTGCAAATTATGAAAATGATTGCAGAAAATAGTGTGATTTTCATAACAATGATATAAACAATAAAGCATAATTTAAGACAGATGTTTTTCTATCATCATACGATATATATCGCGTTAACGCACAGTCCTAACACGATATATATCGCGTTATCGCACAGCCCTAACCTAGTTTTGTTATGCACATGCATGTCTTATTATTCTGGTTCACAGCTTGTGGGCTAGGAGACACTTATTGTAAATTAATTGATCAAATAATGTGAGAACTGCTGTTCTATTAGTCTTTTCCTTACTATTGCAGTGTTTGTTTACTCCATGCCCGGATACAACTGTAGTATCAAGGAGAGAATGCTCTATTCCAGCTGTAAAAACCCTCTGATCGATACTGTGGAAAACAAACTACAGATTGAGATAGCGAAAAAGGTAATTATTAAGTTGCTGCTTTATACATGTTGTGCTCCATGACTACTTGGATAAATGCTTTAATCGGGAGGGTGTGGTGGTGGGCCATTGTTACAGTACAATCTACACACACAGGTCCACGCACACACAATGTTGGTGGTGCGCACACAGTTGCCACTGACACAATGTACGATGCAGCTTGCTTGTTTGGCCTTTTATCATGCTACGGGGGTTTAGGGATGATGGTGAGCCTATAAAGTTTTTGTCATAACGTCATCTTCCATGATTCCCAGTTGGAGATTGACAATGGGGATGACCTGACGGGGGACTTCCTGTACGAGGAGGTGCACCCTAAGCAGCACGCGCACAAACAGGCCTTTGCCAAGCCTAAAGGCCCTGCTGGGAAGAGGGGCGGCCGCCGCATCACCCGGCCCCCAATAGAAGGTGAAGAAGAAGAATACGATGACTAATAAGACCTCAGCAACCCCCCCCCCCCCCCACCACACACACCTCCTTCCAAATAAGGCACTCCACAATGGAACATTCCATGTTATTGGGAGGGACAGATTTAGTTTTTTTTTTTAAATTTTTTCTCTCTTCAAATACAAATAACACATTTTCATTAAGTTCACCCAGACTGAACTATGCACACAAAGGATAAGTAAGCAGTGACTCACACACACTTCAGTCCCAATTTGTAGCTTGCCAAATGGAAGATGTTTAGAGTACACCAATATGTGTGTGTATACTGCAATCGCAATGTATGAAATTTAAAGAGATATTCATGTTGCTGTTCTAAATCTGTACAAATGTGTGTGTGTGTGTGTGATTACAGTTATGTCACTTGGTGCCAACGTGAAAACATGCCCCATCTCACAATTTCACATGCTTGAATTCTTAACTTGCATTCCTTAAGTCGTCAATTTATGTGTTGATAACATCGAGACATTTGTTTGTTCTGTGCACGACTAAGGCTTTCCAAAGCAGGAAAAAATATGTAATTCCACTTGTCAATTGATTTTAACAGTGCTTTTTTATATTGGGGACTTTTCCTTTTTTTTTTATATAACTGTTTACGTGGGGGGGAAAAGGAAACATCTGCTGAGAAACTTATTTTTCTATGCAATGCTGTAAATGTACATAATGTAGCTGCGTAATGCTTTGTGACAAAAAAGAAATGGTGTCTGTGCTGGTGGTCTCAGTGACGGTCATGGTCGAAAGAACAGGGGCTTCCAGAGTATCACGTCTTAGTTACCACTAAGCGGAAGCTGCTCCCATTGTGCTTGCTCATACACATGGGATGTCCCAGCACCTAGGTCGGGAAATTAACTGGTCATAACAAGTCAAGAATGTGCAACACACTCACTTGTCTACTAGTCAATATTGGGCAAACTGCTCAGCTCACCTCATCTTTTAAAGGGTTTAAATCCCTTAATCTGCATACAGTACCATACTGGAGAAAAAACATGTTTAGTCTTAATTGTTTTCTTAACAAGATTCTTTTTAAATGAGAAAATAAAATATTTAAATCATGTTAATTTTGTTTTGTTTAACATTACAGGCTTGTTCTATCGTCTCATACTAGAATTGTAAACATGTTTTGTCAATGCACTGTATGGCGCTAATAGATTTTATCATTGCATCTGCAATGACAATCCTTGTACTGTAGGTAAATTACAGTTAAATGTAAAAATAATCTTAAACCTAATTAAAAAGGTACATGGTGCTCTTGCTGCAGTTATAAAATGGAGCATTTTAACTAGTGTCTTAAGTGAACTTTCTGTAAATGAGATGCATGTTTCTAAAATGAAGGAAGGAAGCATGATTTAAAAATATGTTGCTTTATTAACAATTAGACATGACAGAAAAATACTGGTGAAAGGTAATTATAATTTAATGTAATTTCCACAAAGTTATCAGTGTTCTTGGCAAAGTGTCACTGATTCAAAGAGTCTTGAGAACTTATGTTTAAGATTGACTCATTTTGGAGAGATGCTTTTCACAACATCTTCAATTTCTGACAGCACCTGTTAAGACAAATGTCAACTATACTGAATTATTCACTGGTATTGAAGGTGACCTATTCCATCAAATCTATACAATCATAAATAAAGACAGAAATCAGATTAAAGATATACTGGATCCTATTTTATTGAAAATAATGCCATTGATCCTAGCATTAATCACTATCTGTGGTTTAACAGGTTAGGTATGTGATCCTAACCTATAAACATAGGTTAGTATATAACCTATATACAAAAACTACTTGGTACATTATCCTGACAAAGATGTGGCTCTCAAACTGACCATCCCTTATACAAAGTAATAGCATAAAAATAGACAAACCAACCAACAACAGATAGAAACAATGTATGATTATTCTAATAATACAGTATAATACAATATTATTTATATTTACCTAGGTTAGATATCCTCAACACCCACTTTGAGAGCCTTTCTTCACTACTAGATGCTATGTCACCAGCTCAATACCTTTGCAGTGCTCTACTGAATGCTTTATGTACCTGCTTAATCAGCGGCCGTCTCATCTTCCTGTCATGGAGACAGCTGCAGGCCAAGGAGTAGGTGCTCTCCACCTGGGAAAGCTCCCAATCTTTCATCTTCTTATCCAGAAAGTCCTCCAGAGTCAAATCCTCATCCTCGTCATCTATATCATACCTCATCTCCATCTGAAAACGCCACAGGACATATGGGGAATATTCAATTTGATACATTTGTGAACAGGGAAACATTAACATAGTTGTATTCTTGTCAAATAAAATAACACAGTAAAGTAACAGAGCCTACATTGTGCTACATACCAGTAACTGTGGCTCACGATTTTCATCAACTGGTGAAAGACCAGACAATATTTCTAACAACACCTGTTGATAACAAAACTTGGGTTAAGCACCTGGCTTCAGATGTAAGATATAATATCAAACTTTAATAAGCTTTGGGGAACTGATGGGACTAATGTATAGGCTACCATATATTAATAAAGTTCACAGACAATGTAATATGTATGTATAAACATATTTAATATTTTAGAAGGCATACTATGCGTAGAAACAACTGAATGTACACAGTTAACATTGTATAGTGTAAATTAAGATGTCATATTAACTATTCATATATAAATTCAGCAAAAGGCATTTGATCATTCTCAGTTACTATTACTAGTTAGTTTATCCCTCAAATAGCGTATGATATTCTTATCCACGTGTGTGTGTGTGTGTGTGTGTGCGTGTGTGTGTGTGCGCGCACCATACCACTCCAAAGCTGAAGATGTCAGATTTTGGTGTTATCTCACCACGAAGTGCCTCGGGTGCCATGTAGGCACAAGTACCCATGATTCTCTCTGTCATCATTGTTGAAGTCTGCTTGGCTGATGCTCTGGTCAGCCCAAAGTCAGAGATCTTGGCCACAAAGTTTTCGTCTAACAGAATATTTGCGCTAATGGAAACAAATACTTGACAATTATTTCAAAAGCACAATTGTTCTGGATACATAAATAATGTGTGACATGATTAATAAGTCAGATTCACTGTAAACCGAATAATAAACAAATAATTTTCAAGAACAGAAGACGTCACCTTTTAACATCCCTGTGGACATGGTGGTTACTATGGAGATAATCTAAACCTCTTGCAGTCCCCAGACATACCAAACATCTCCGTCGCCATGACAGTGGAGAGCTGTCATCCTATAAGAAGGAAACCGATACAAGAGATAAGATGAGACCTGAACCTAAGATAAGTACATACATATAATGTAGTATACTTACTAAGCAAGCAAGGCGATCTAGCAGAGAACCATTTTCCATGTAAGAATACACTAAACATGGGTACTGACCATCACAGGAAAAGCCAACCATGTCGACTAAATTATCATGCTTTAATCTGAAATAAAAACCAGACTCTTTAGAATAAATACATTATCTTTTTAATTCACACTTCAACCTGTTATCAATAATAATAATAAGATATTTTTGTATTCTCCTTAACCCCAATAAATATAATTACAGTTATAAACTTATGTGCAGCCAAATTAATATTCTGTGTAAAACAAAACCAAAACATATAAACATAATTACAACATTGTATAGAACACAATGAAATAATATGTGTTCAGTTGACACAGCTCCTTTTGGGTCACGGACAAAGTAATGTTAACCAATCATTTCTGGAACACTGGTTTCAACTGCACGGGCAAAAATCAATTGAGTCTATTTGCCAGAAAACAGCAAACCAGAGCTTTGTAACGATCCTCTGCATTCTGTGATTCTCTTCGCCGAGACTATCCATTAATGATATGACTCTGAAGTCCCATTAAATTGATTTAGACGCCCGTTTAAAAAATGCCTTGCGCTACTGCTCTGGCTAATGAAAGAAGGTGTAATGGTTACGAGGAGACTCTGAGTCACTGAATAATAAGGACACACATTGGGCATCACACTGTACAGAAGCAAGCATGAGGGACACTTACGACTTCATCGTTTGAACCTCTTGGTTGAACTGACCTTTCAGTTCCTCCACAGAGATCTCCTCCATCTTAACAGAAGGAGTATAGCTTGTTGTGATCACAGAGAATCATGAGAGTATATCCTATATCCTATTGTAGTAAGCTGCTGTGCTCAATTGGCTCTCCACTCACCAGGCTGAGCTTTTTCACTGCAACAGGTGTGTTGTTGATGAAGCCCTTGTAAACGGTCCCGAAGCCTCCCTCTCCCAGTCTTTTCCCACCGGCTGATATGGGGCGATCGTCAAAGTTGCCCGTGACCTCCATCAGCTCGTGGTAACAAAAACTGGAGAAACCTAACCGGTGTGGCGTGGGGAATAAATACAAACTTGAAATATTGTACAAGCAGATTTGTATGGCAACACAGATAGTAGTCCCTTCTACTGGTCAATGAAGAGGCTATTACAGTCTCAGTCGTGTCATGTATAACAACAGGCTCCTGTAATAAATACATTTATAAATATAGCATTTATCCTCAAAAACAACCCAAGAAATAAATTTCATATAGCCTACAAATTACAATAAATATACACCACCTTTGGTGTATGGTTCTCGTTCCTCTGTTGATACATTTGTTTGGGGCTCAGTCCGGACAGGAGCTGACGTAATTTGAGAGAGAGAGACATGTTCCTCTGGCGCTGGGTCTCTCACAATGGTAGTTGGACTGTTGCTGTAGTGGGTCACAACTGCTGGACATTCCAACTGTCTCCCTCCAGAGGTTACTGCTTTTACAGTGTCTGGATGTCAAAGTCATGTTGGTATTCATTACATGTGTGAAAACACTACTGCATTATAACTACAACACTGAGTTTAAAGGTTACCAGGTAGCAGTAGACTGGCAGGGGCCAGTAAGTTGTGGCTCTTCAAAATGTCCACAAAGTCACCTACTGTGCAATTCGTTGTTCCCCAGTCATTCAGCAATTCCATAGTGGGACTTTTCCCCTGTAAAATAAGGCCTTCGAACCTCCTGAAAATGGTAAGAGAGGAGAGGATCAAAGAGCGTTGTGATTTGCAGTAATGACAACTCATGAATGATGCCAACCCTTGAGTAGGCTATATGATTTTAACAAAATAGCAGAATGTGTAGCCTACTAAAATGTTTACGCATACCTTACGTGAAGCTGTGTATACCTTGGCCCTCCATTTGGTTTCTGTATTGAGACAATAACATCTTTCCATTTGTCTTGAGGGTCCAAAAAGTCAGACAACTTGCGACGTATTCCGACATTGAGGTGACGAATATAGGTGGACGGTGTTATGTCCAGTATTATCTTATGCCTATTCATTTCAACAGCTTCATTTCAATAATAAACCGAAGATTTATGATTTTGCTGGTATATCCAATGCGACTCTATTGTAAAGACTTTTTCGCATTGCCTGTCTGTTTCATTCAAAGAAGGATAGGCAATATAAATCGCAGTTTTTTATTTCTTCAAAACAATAATGTTTGGGATTTCCTATATTGAGCAACTTCCCCAACACACTGGAGCGATATGTCTCCTCCCACCACCACGCGGAAGTAGGCGCGACATAGGCCTATTTCTGCTGCAGAATTAACTTAAATAGTGGGTTTTGGGGGGTTAAACGAAGCTGTGAGAAATAAAAAGAGATTGCAAGAGAAACAAGAAGATCAAATGCAGAAATAATCACGTATCCTAGTTTGCGAGAGAGAGAGAGAGCGAGAGAGAGAGAGAGAGAGAGAGATCAACCCCAATAACTTTTGATAATTACTGTACTCTGACAAAGTAGCCCTCTAGTGGCTAATTTAAGCGCTGTGATTTATTAGCCAATAATGTTATCGTCGGGTTTCTCTTTTTGTCTTTTCTAGCATACATTGCACCTATATTTCTGATTTAATAAAAACTACAAAGTGAGTGACCCCTGTGATTTGGCAGCAGTACAGCAAGGCACTTGAACAAATTGTTCTTCTCCTTTTATATTCTCTCTTTCTCCAGCCTCTATCGTTCTTTATTTTAAAATAATGAAAATATAATAATATATAATAATATATCCAACACGAAATTATCAAGATAATTTTAATGAGTACATTTTTTGTAGTACATCTTTTGCATTTTTACTTCCTTCAGTCACCATTAAAGCCGTTCATTATGCTCCATATCATTTGCATGCTATACCAAGAATTAGATTTGTATTAGAAATATAATTTGATTTATATTATTCAACACAGGCATGAGTTATAATAACTAATTATTAGACTGCACTGAGAGCCAACAATGTGTAGAAGAATAGCATTGCTTTATATTTACCAGAAAATGTTTAAGCTGTTTTCAGCTTGTCAAAGATACTGAGCAAATTAAACATTGTGGCATATTTTTCACACTCTCAAAACGATTTTAGTGATTGAACTATGCCCTGCCCCCAGGAATCCTTTGTGTTAAAATGAACTATTTTATTTATATTTCCACTTCCACAACATTGGCTTTATTAGTTTCAGTGTCTCATGGAACAGTAGCTATTATATTGATTGAACAGAAATTGTGATATTTACAAGACACCATTATGGAAGTTCCACATTGAACATCTTTTTTTTTTATTCCGACTTAATTGTATGTCATTAGTATCTGCATTTGTTTTGTGATATCGCCACAAGTTTTTGATATATAGTATAGCCATTTGTGTGCCTTATATTGATGAAAGGAAAGTCATAGGCTTAAATCTACACAAACCTGACCAAAAACCAACATCTGATAGATTTTACACAAGTTATTACAAGTTAATACATTTTGGGGGCTTGTATTTTTTTTTTCCTGGGGGAGCATGCCCCCAGGCCCCTTTGTAGAGATGTAGCCCCTTAACCATGAATCTCTAGTGACATCCCTGGTGACAGCATAAACTCCATTTTCAACAAGGATACATTACACTGAGTACATGGCAATGACATTACAGTTCATGTCTATCCATAAGTGCATCAACCCATATCGTTGTCACTGCAAAGATTTGTGAAGCACTTCTGTTTAGTTTATGTCAAAATAACTAGTATTGGCATTACAGTCATTCATATACTCACTGAAAACAAATTGTGTAGAAGCCAAATGCTCACAAATGACTCTGTAATTATGATTATTTTACATTTATTAATGAAAAAAGTTATTTTCCCTTTTCATATCATCTGAACATTTAATAAAAGGAAGACATACAAAAAAGTTTCTGTGGAGCAATTACCCAATTGCACATGTCCAAAGTGAATTTACTGTTGATTACTTGACTCTTCTGTGTCTGGTTCCAGTCAGTGGTGGTATATGAGTGTCATGATGTCAGGCACTTAAGTCACTGCAGAAGCTGGGCAGTGACTTTACTGCCTGACAGCTGCAGGACACTGATACTGAGCAAATGTATCATTGTAGCAAACATCTTTCACTCTCTCAAAAGGATTGTAGTGATGGCATTATGGCCCAGAAGTCTGTACCAGAGGTCCTTTGTGTATGTGATTTGTGCTAGATGTAAGTATTATATTTGTGTTTTCACTTTCATGTTGGCCTTATTTTTTTCAGTGTGGAACAGTAATAGTCTAGCTAGCTTCTGCAGGAGATTACGCTCTTCAGAGTCCACCTGCAATTCATTGTTTCTACCTTATAACCCTTATACAACCCATATTCCCTTCTTTGCATCTATTGTTCCGCTTATAAAGAAAGCCTTCCTTTGTATTCCTTTCTTCCTTTCCCTCCTCTATTCTTATTATCTGCTATTAGCAATTTATTTTGAAGTAACAGCATGATGCCTAGTTAGCTAACGATTTAGAGTGTTTACATTTACAATAACTGGTGTATTACCTATTTACAAATATTTTTCTGGTACTGTAAGTGTTGGTATGAGCGGAAAAAGCTTTGGCTAAATGCCATGCATGTAAATGTGTTTATCGGCTAATTACAAATGGGAATTTTCAGAAAGTGTCGATGTGTGGGTGTGTGTGTCTACAGTTAATGAGCTACAAGAGCTACAGTTAATGAGCATCTGTGTCAGTTCCGGAGTATGTGAATGTGCACATGCATAAACATGTGCATGTGCGTGTAAATGCGAGACCACAGCATATAGAAAGCAGTTGGTGTTATATTTGTAATGCAAAGATTGCGGACAGTGTCTGAGGGAACTTCAAAGGAACTCCACCTTTGACAGAGGCATTCAACTAACATGCTGTGTGTGTGTGTGTGTGTGTGTGTGTGTGTGTGTGTGTGCGCGCGCGTGCATGCAGTCTGTATATGCGCCATCACATGCACCAGGGTGACAGCTCTTACATCTGCATGCAGGAAGATGTTTGATGTAGCTAATTGTCCGTCGCTAAACACTCAGAGGAGCCCCATATGGCACACATGCTCCCCTTGCAGAGACATGGAGCAAGGCCAGCATGGGCATCCTGTGGTGAACTTGTGGTAGTGGGAATGTAGTCATGTGGTGAAAGGAGAGACAGGCAACAGAAGAGGAAGAGACATTCTCAAATGTGTTTAGTTAGAATGCAATTAGTGTTAACTGTAGCTAGTTGACATATAATGCCATTATCTAAATCCCCACGGCGACCCAAGTTAGGCAAATATTACATTTTTATGTAAGCTGAACATAATGAGATCACCGCATGTGTTTCCTAAGCATGTTGAACAGGGTGTTTTCATTAGCAGTGTAAACATGTTAAATACCCATAAGCCCTCATAATACATATTATACGATTGTGCAATACTGTATATAGCTCTGTGGTAATAGCGCCTCCACAACCCTAAAATCTCCTCCCAAGCTCAGTGTTTATGTATGAACAGAGATGTGAGCCTGTGAGTGCTGTATGGGATAAGGAGGATAGAATACAGCTGGGGTATACAGGACAGGCAAACCAGGGAGTTGCAGGAACTCACTAGCCCGGTGTAACCAGACCATGGGCACGCTCGATTTGGAATTGTTAGCAGTTGTTGCTTCCTATTGGGCATAGAATTGGTTCATCTAGCTCTGTCTCTATTTCAACAAATGACTTCAGTGTCATCGCACTTAATGGATGCTGATTGGTCCGCCATCCAGTTGGCTGTGTGAATGCTAAAGCAACCAGGGGAATAGTCGGACCGAGCCAGGCTATCAACTCACACCTATATAATGATAGGTAGAGAAGGCCTCCAAAGACTCTGTTAGCTAAGTGCATTGTCCTTGGCACTGCTTGTTTTCCTTAGGATTAACACCTGATTTGTTAGTTAGATGAAACAATAATGCTTTATCTAAATTATCTAGCAGGTGTTAAACCTGAGGAAAATAAGAATATGCTTTGCATTGCTGTTGTTATTGGTCCAGCACAGTCAAGTACATTTATGTATTTATAAAGCACATATAAAAGCAACAGACAATGCTGGCTAAAGAGCTGTATAAAATACAGTTACTGTACAAAGTAATGAAAATGAACAACAAATCAATACAGTGAAATACACAACAATAAATAAAAACATGGACAATTCAGCATAGTGCCCCTAAGCTAATACAAAGGCTAATTAATAAATATACCCTTTTAGACACTAATTAAATGTCTCGGTAGTGGGGGATGACCTGAAAGATAGAAGGGGAGTAGTCTACCGTCTCGGGACCACAACAGAAAATACACGATCACCGTTAGTTTTTATCTGTGGAATGGATAAAAGGAGCTGCGGTTGGGTGATCTGAGGGGCCTTTTACACTGTAAAACCTGCCAAGTATACTCAAATTGCCTTCAACCATTTAAGTTTAGCTACTTAAATCATGAAATATACTAAAATTAAGGATTTAAGTGTCATAAACACATTAGTCTAAAGTGATATATACTCAAACTGAAAATTTGGAAAGTATAGTTAACTCAAAGCGTACGCCATAGATCAGATATACTGTATAAAGGGAGCCAATCCATGCAATGCTTTAAAACAAGTAGCAGCACCTTAAAATTGATTGTCGCAACACTGATATAACAATAAAAAAAACAAAAAAAACAACAGACAATCCTCACTTCATGCTGTTCACCTCAGTCCTGAGAGACTAATACTTTGTAAAGGATAACTCCAAACAGACACACTGTCCCTGGGTAGCATACAGCGATGGTGATTTATCTGCAGTCTTGTCATGTAGTATAACAATTCAACAACTCGATCACAGGTCTCTCATGGTTGAATTCAATTGAACGGCATGAATAAGAGGACCCAATTGCACATAAAAACAGAGCAATGGGGGGCAAGGGAATGGCATCGGGGTCCAATAGAGGAGCTTCAGTGTAGGCCTTCAGGAAAACTGTCTGTCTAAGGCCCTTGGCACTGTGATATGGATGGACACTGAAGGCTCACTGCACTGCAGGGGTCTCTTCTCAAACAGAAATAGTTTGTTTCCCCCTCCATGGAAAACCTGTGGGAGCATTCACACGCTGGCGTAGCGTATATCCTAAATTACAGAATGTTTTTGTTCTTATTGTTCTTGTTTAAAATACACATGTAAGAATTTCTGAAGCACATCACTGTTGCCAAAATGAGAAATTAGCACGTTGTAATTACCCTTCAGCCGTATAGAGGGCAGTAGTGGCCTACAACAGTTGCTTATTGTCTGGGTTACACTGTAGTCATATTTAACCTAGATGCCCTAAACCAATGGAAACCTAATTAAAAACTATGACATATGTGTAAAAGGAAGTTCTTTTTTTACAGCAAACTCAAAGTTGTATAATCAGTATATGTAAATACTAACTGAACTAATAATTCCAGTTTAATGGATGTTCAAGAAAACATCTAAAGTATTAAGTAAAGCTGTAAGGGCTTATGTAATATACTGTACAGTACACAAACACGCACACAATCACACACACATGCGCACACACACACACACCCACACACACACACACTCTTTCTGGTGATGCCTTAAGTAGCATTTTATTGGTATGATGCACTTGAGTGGTAACCAACATGGCCTTCGGGCACTGCATGCAGTGGTTGGCCTCTCATATTTCCTTAGAAATATCTGGCCATGACATTTTCAGTCCAGTTAACTGGACATAAAAAGGCACCCTGCCTGCATTTCATCCACTGCTCACATACTGCTGGTAACACTAGTTTAGTCTGTGATATTGGGCAAAAGGCCAAATGGAT
>JAODOY010000803.1:0-35921 GCA_025399855.1 Forbesichthys papilliferus | reverse complement strand
TCCCCTTTAAAAAAAAAAAACTTCAGAACAAATGACAGGTTGAACTGTTTCTAGGAAGTCTCTAGTCTCTATCATTAGCACTTGCCGGCGACCACGGGTGTCATTTAAACATAGCAAGGAATCCCCTCTTGCCAGCTGCATGGCTGCCATACGTGGTCTGGTATGATGCAGTAACCAGGCTGGAAGGCTCGGATGCCAGCATAGCCTCCCCCCCCCCACCCTTCATTATAACTCTGAACGTGTACTTCTGATTCACTAGTCTGTGCGGGCGGGAGCATATTTTCACCAAAATAGGACGACAGGACCATTTCCTTCTCGTGCGACCTCAACGCGGACGATCAAATCACACGACAAGCTTCCCGTATTGAAAAGAAAAAGGGCCCGCTCGAGACGAGACATTCTTGACCGCAGTTTGAATGCTAGCATGAAATACAATTATGTAACTTGAGTCAACCCAAAATTAAGTAACGTTGTTTTATGGCTCCCGGTAGGGAAGCTCACTAGATTCGTGGAAAGCCTCGGGGCAAACTCGGGAGGAGGGTGGCCTCAGACAAGACAGACCTTCTAGGTGCGCATTTCAGCCGGCTGGTGGAAGCAAGGGAGAGCCCTGCTTTTTCCAGGGAACCTTGTGAAGTGAATGATTTACTGTGGTGCAGTTAGTCTACCGAGTTAGGACGCCCGTCTAGCCTATGAAATCCCCAGGTCCAGCTGCTACACATCAACACACATCTGTACACACACACACACACACACACCAGGACACATCTGTACATACACACAGACAAGTCAACACATATCTGCATGCGCTCGCTCGCACACACACACACACACACAGGAAACCGGTTTTGTCGTAATTTCTTACCCATGACACCACTCGACCGTTGAAACACGGCAACTTAGCACTCTCCTCGGAAATCTCCTCCTTCACCACCCTGGAGATGAGAATAAGGAGAAAGAGGCACCGTCAGGAACAACAAACACACATAGGCCACGACTCAGCACACAGCAGATATTACACTGTAGAATAAACCCCTACACACGGTCGTGTATAGTCACTCTTTAAGATAATACACTTTTTGTCAAATACAACAAATTTCTCCTTGCATTTCTCCATCTCACCGTTCTCTGTGCAAAACAATGATTTGATATTTCTACACAGGCCTGGCTCCGTAAATAGTAACATAACACCACTCGTATCAACAAAACCGCAGCACTGCGCTGTGCTTCACAATGCATCTTGATGTGGGAGGCGCCGCCGCGGAGCGATACAATTTGGATTTGAGCTCCAAGTTAGCAAGAATGACTGACCCTGCCTTTAAAACAAATTAGTTAACATGCTCGCATTCCTCACAGAGTTTGTGCCACTCAATCACATTCAACACACAAATCAATAACACAGTAACAACAAGCACCAGAAACTGTTATCCCGATGGTAGCTTCCCTGCACAATTTAATGATATGAATGCTTGTACTTTAAATTGAACCTACATTTAAAAAAGGACTACTGTACTGCGTATAATGTAGAACAGCTGCCAGAAAGTGCAGTCCCGTTCATATTCGACTGGGCTCGACTACCAAATGGCCACAGCACTCTCAGACCTGCTCCTTAAATCTGTCAAGACTCCTCTTTGCTCCTCCATTATCACCACCCCCTCCTCCTCCTCCTCCTCGGTGGCAAGTCAGGCAGGCAAACGACCGGCCTTGGCCATGTCATTTCCCCGTGCCATGCCAGCCGTCTCACCGTGTTATTACAGCAGTGTTTCTGTGGCGGGGGAGGTGGGGGGGTGGGGGATACCGGGCACAAGTGGTACACAGAGGGACACTTAAACCACGGCGGCTCTTCGAGGGGCCAAGCTCAGCAGCTTCACGTGCCCCCCCGCTACCCCACCACCACGCCTTCGAGTGTGTGTGAGAGAGAGATGGTTCGGGCTCCGCTGGGGGTTTTACACGCAGCTGTCGGGAGCTGGTTTGGTGGGTGAGTGGCAGCGTACAGCCCGTGTTGTTGCGGGCGCTAGGGGAGGGATTACGGTGGAAAACCTAGCCATGTCTCTGCGTATGTGTATTTCTGTCTTTGTGTCCGTCTGCCTGTCTGTCTCAGTGTGCCTGCTAGTACTTAAACTCCCTCGCACACTATTGGATACAACATGCTACCACCAAGAGAGCAATTGTCTTCATACCACAGCCCTGCTAGCAAACTAATGACCTCACCTTAGTCCGAGCCATTTCACACGCACTCTACAATACTTCGACTAACACACACAGGGCTCAAATAAACTGTGTCCCGCTGGAATGATCAAACCTGAAATTCTTGCCCCTACTTCCCTTCCAGAGAACCGCTAATCCCCATACACCCCAAACAAACACAAAGAACATCCCCTGTCTGTCACTCACTAATAATCTCTCTGAAACAATCCCCCCTCCGCCAGCACATAAATACAGAAAAACACCAAATACCTCTAATTATTAATAAAAACAGACCACAACACCCTGCTCTGTCACCCTGCGTACTGTGTATTCTGACCAAGACATCCAAACCGAGTCTAACTACTTCCTACCCCCCCCCCAACACTGGGCTCACAATGGAGTTTGTGGTCTTCTCACACTGGCATACACAGCTCCACACAGCTGGTCTCATAGCAAGAATTAAAATTCAGTGTATTAATGCTACTAGAACTACTTGAAACAGTTGTTAGACAGGAGCTAAGTTTGGACAATTTCAGGTGAGAGTGCCATTCCATTTGATTTCAATTTCAAAACAGTTTGAACATCTTCCAGAGTGCTGGATGGTTTAAACTGTAGGATATAGGCCTAATATTATGTGCTCAATTAACTGTGAAATGGATGGAATGTGCCTCAAGTGAAACGGTACCAGAATAGGCAAATGTAAACTGCTGTGTCAAACATTTCTAATACAGTCGATTTTCCAAGACAGGTATCCTCAACATTATCAAGCTCTTGCGATAGCATAGGCTAAAACGTAATGTAAATAAGTTTTATTTCAACGATGTTTTGTTAAACGTGTGAAAATAATTTAGTTGCCATCCAAAGAGAAAAATAAACGGACTACTTTAATCTAGAAACGCGATTAATTTAACAGAAGCTGTAGGGGTCTCGCTGCGTGAATTCAACGCAAGCACGCATTCCATTGGAAGAAACTTCTTTGCAAGCAGGGCCACCAGAAAAAGAAAAGGAAAAAAAAGATTAATTGTTAGAGACAGCGCTTTCAGAGCTGGAGGAGTCTGGGTATGGAGAAAGAGACGAGAGGAAGCAACGGAATGGAAGGGTGGCTTGCAGGCCAATGTGTTAAAAGGGAGACAAAACCCTGGCTTCTTTCCCGAAAGAAAGAAAAGACGAGTATTTCACAAGATGATGGAGTGAGGGAGGGAGGGATGAGGATTAAGGGAAAGAAAAGCAAAGAAAAGCACCAGAGAAGGGGCATGCCTCCCATTGTAAACGACGGTTAACCATTTTTTTTAAACGCTCATTGAAGTTTACAGATATTGCCGGGATGTTTTTACATCCTGTATTTACTATAATAATCTCTATAATCATAGTGGCAGACTGGGTGGGGGTTTGTCTTGGAAGGCTGGCTGAGTTATCTGATGGGATTGCTTTATTAAAGTTGGCACAGCCATCCAGATGACACTAATGTGATAGACATTCACAAAACCTGTGTTTAATAGTTTTTATCAGAGCCAGTCTAAGAGTAAAATGTACAGCTCGCTCATTTTAATAAAAATGTCAGCAAGTTATGATCTGCCCGTCTTTCTTATCACGTTAAGGCATATTTTAAATTGCATTATGTGTGGCGAATAAACTATGACGGTCTGCTGCTCATCACTTTGCATGCAAACCACACATTTTTCCTAAGCACAATCACGTCCACTCACCCGAAGTCTTGGTCCATAGACTTGAAGAAGAATTTATAGTTGGGCTTATTTAAGACCTGTTTAAAATCCAACAACGAAATGTTTTCGGCAGAAATTGGTATCTTCACCAAATACGGCGTCTCTTCTTCGTCGATATGATATATTATTTTAGTTTCCGCCATCGCGATTGTTGTTTAAAGTCCTTCCACAAAAAAACACCATAAGGCGAGGTAGCTTACTGGCTAGTTAGCAGCTAGGTGGCTAAAGAGACGATGGCAACTGATTTTACTGCAAGTCAAGAACACGCAAAACACCGAACCCTTGTTAAGCAAAGCGCTTGCCTCCGTAAAGTCGTATATTTATGAGTTTAAAACACGCATTCCCATTTTTTCTAGGGGCTAAAAACGACCCACGCTCTACATTCACACGACTCACTACCAACAACTTTTCCCCCAACAAAAACATACAGGGGAGGGGGGTGGGGGTCTAAAAACTTTTCAGGACTTTGCAAGCCAACGCGGCGTGTGACGTCTGCCCCGCCTTTGCGTACTGTGGCGTGGACCCCCGCCACTGAGAGAACGTTTTTACCGTCTCCATCACTTTTTTGTATTGCAATTGGTTTTCAAACCCAAACCAGACAGGTTAGTTGCTTGCCGGAGGACAGGGAAACTATACTGACAACCAGACCAGAGAGATTACCTGAAATTGAATATAGCCAGTAGGCTCAGGCTGTGGTATTATACAAAAATGTTTAGGCTATTAAAATGTGCTTAATTTTTCAAACGCAATTAAATAGACTAATGCTCATAGGCTATTACTTGCTGGGGGACATTTGTATGCTAGTCTACAAGTAAAAGAGTAAAACATGCAGGTTTTAGTGGGGCCCTATAGGGAATATATCATCTCTATACAAACTGTATCCTATCAAGAGGAACCAATGTAATCATCATCAATATTCATGAAGCCATCATCAACAACAATAATAACTAAATAATCATAATAATAATAATAATAACAATAATAATAATAATAATAACATTTGTCTAAGTAAAAAACAAAAAGGTATTTAATTGCCAAATGTCAATCAAATGAATATTATCAAGGAGATAGATGCAGCACTCTCCATCGTCATGTACTATAATATATATGTATATTAGTTTGTAAAAATCACCCTGTTCTTGCAATGACAATATGTATGTATGAGCCTACATGCTCCTACAACAAATTTATATTGGCAATTGTTACAATTCTTAAAAAGGCCAAATTTAGAATATTCTAGCAACCGGAATATTCCATTTACATGACACCTATCAAATATAGCCATAGTCAGAATAATATTAGAATATAAGTAGCCTATGCTTGTAAATGTGCCACTGTCAGGACAATAATATTTAGCCTTTAGATCCATCTTCTCAGCTGTTCTTTATCTGATATAATAAGAGAGAAACATGTGTTTGGCTGTTTGGCTCCAATAGACCAGGGTGGGAACAATAACTATATTTTAGAAAACATGAAAAAACAGAACATATGGTTTATTGAATTTTTATTTTTTTAATCATAGACATAAATTGTTGCACACAGAGTCTGAACCTCGAATGACCTCC
This sequence comes from Forbesichthys papilliferus, assembly GCA_025399855.1. NCBI lineage: Eukaryota > Metazoa > Chordata > Actinopteri > Percopsiformes > Amblyopsidae > Forbesichthys > Forbesichthys papilliferus. The sequence continues at coordinate 30,448 of JAODOY010000803.1, read as the reverse complement.
CGGTCTCACCATTTCTATTTTGTGCACAAAAGTGTGCATGGTTGTAGGGGGAGGGGTAGAGAAGATAGCCTATGAGCTCTGCAGGGTGTGAGACACTCAGGTGTGGGAGAGGCATGCTAATTTTTAAACCAAAACAACTATGTTTTTATTAAAGGTATATAATTGTAATATATTGTAAACCAAAGCACTTTTGGTCAAATTCACCAAATATGTCCCCACAATCTTACCCTTCTCTGTGCATGCGGAAAAAATAATCTGGTAAATCTCAACCCTGCCTTTGTAAATAGGAACACAATGTGGCAAACACAGTTTGTTTTGATTTTGATTTGAAAGTTAATTCTCCAGAATGACATACCCTGGCTTTAATGTTGATTCCTCCAGACACAAACTGTGTACTTTGGCCCACCTGTAATTATGAATCAATAAAAAATATATGCAGCGATTGTAAAATAATGCACTTTTTGTCAAATCCAACAAATCTGATAGCTGTGTGTGTTATAAAACGAATTGGTGTTTATGCACAGCCAGCTTTAGTAACACAAAATGGTGCATATCCATGCAACAACAATATCCAGAGTTCTTCACAATGCATTTCCAATAAGTGCGGCAGAGTTTCTGAGAGCCTACGGCATTGAAGAGAGGTGTTTATGAATAGATCAACAAGCGTTCTCCAGAATGACTGACTATAGTCTCTGCTGAGAATGGACTAGGGAGGGTGCATTGCACCGTACGTTATTTCCTAGCAGTGAGAAGGTGTTGTGCCTCCTGGACGAGCACGAGTTGAAATTAACAAAAAGACGAAGCGAAGCAGAAGATGTTGAAATATCGCCCGTATTAGACTAACTTCTCGGGGCTCTGGAGAGTGGGAGATCCGCGCAGTACCACTCACTATATCACTATCGCTGCTGTCGTGTCACCGTTACATTATGCCGTTTCGTTGGTGTGGGATGGAACAGGGACATTCCAATCGCTCCCTCCAGGCATATACAGTCACTGTTCTGCCTAGCATTATATAAGCTATACTTAAGAATATTCATTGGTCTCTCTTTTTTCTTTTAGGCCACATGCCAGATAATAAATGTTTAGCGTGTTCTGTGCTTACAGAGTATTCGGAGAAAGGCCAACAAAGGGATAACTCGTTATATATATTGTATGTTGTGTTTATAGCGTGTAGGGTATAGCCTACATCAACAAAACACGCCACGTTTAGACAAACACGTGTACTTCAGCTTTGAGTCCAGTAGAGGGAGGTATATTTTCAAAAAATGAACAAGTGTTTCACAAAACTTTAAAGATAAATAAACAATCCGGATTTACAGTTTAAACACAAAGTGGAATTCAGGCCAACATTTTATGTGGCGTGTGAGTATTTATTGTAAAGCAAAAAGGATCCCCCGTCGTAAATAATATAAATATTCTAAATACATAACTGTATTACATTTATATTACGAATGGCCTATTGTTAGGCGTACTTCCACTATACCTTATTTGAGCCTCATACTATGTCGAGGAACACCATTCTCAGTACGACACTGGTCGTGCAAGCTAAGCACCCTCCGCTGGTGTCCAGTAAAAACACCTAGCTGGCTTTGCGAAGGCTTAGCCAGTGCTTTACTGGACCCAATAGTAGAGCATTAGACTATCACTACCAGTACTGCATGTGAACAGAATACATTGTCCAGATCAACTGCCGCCAGGTCAAAATAAGAAGAAAACAGGAAAACATATGGCTATAACTAACGCTTAAAGTTAAAAATGTCAGTTCCCCCCTTGGGGATGCTGAACGGGTTCTTCTCCGTTTTATGAAGAGATTCCACAGCCAGTGAGTGAGTCATAGCATTTATCCATTTAACCTCTCCAACGCGTAGGCTAAGATAAGCTTGCTGATCCCCCTCATCACACACAGGCACGGAAGCACGCACGCACACACACACACACTCTGTACACAATGTGGTTTGTGCAATAGGCCGAAAGAAAGGCTAATCGTCCAACGACAATTATGAAAACAAAGCAAAAGGAGCTGCGAATGAAAGTGATTATACAGTTGCACAGCGTCTGCCTGTGTGTGTGTGTGTGTGTGTGCGTGTGAGTTTGTGTATGTCTGTACATTTTACATTTACTGCATTAAGCTTTTAACTAAAATCATTAGATAAACAGGTGATGCAACAAACATACATTACCAATATGGGTTTACTAATCAACTATACCGTAAAGCCTATACGTTGCTTAAATTCTAACAGCAGGAAAAAAAGGTGAATATAAAATTCAATGTTGCATGTGAGAAGTCTACTAGAAAAAGCCCCCCCCCCCCCCCCACACACACACACACACACACCATTTATTTTCCATCGTCATTTGTCCATAAATAATTGAAATAATATAAATAAATAATAGTAATCCATATTGTACAACAGGCCTACATGCACTAGAACTATTTAACTTATTTATCCAGCATCATTTAAAGATATTCGGTCCGAACACAACGCCCAACACGCACGTGATGATAAACACTACCCAGAAGGCGAGCGCCAGCAGCTGCACTAGCAGCAGCGTGCCCTTCTGCCGCTGCATGGCCTCCGCGTCGCTGACCAGGCCGGGCGCCGCGCCGTGCGACACGCCCGGGTGCATACGCTGCACGCGGAGGCTGACGGTGGGCAGTATGATAAAGCGGGTGTCCCCGCCGATGCCGCTGCCGTCTCCGCTGGCGTCCAGGGAGAACACCACGCGTTGGGTGACGGTGGAGAGGCGGTCCGTCATCGACACGGGCACGCTGAAGGCCACGCGCGGCAGACCGGCAAGTATGCGAGAGTTGCAGGGCAGCGACAGCGGATCGCCGCTCGCCAGCGGGGTGAGGTGGCGACACAGCGGGCAGGGGATGGCCGGGAGGCCGTGCGGGTCACACGGGCACAGCTGGAGCCTCTGCAGGCACTCTGTGCAGAAGACGTGGAGACACTCCAACATTCGGGGACACTTGTTGTACTGGTTGTACTCCTGGTAGCATATGGGACATTCCATGGGCTCGCTGGCGCCTCCACTGGCTTGTCCTGGGATTGCAGAGTCTAGCTCCCCCTGGTGAGAAACTGGGGCAGGGTTTACGGTCATGGTGAAAGGAAATGGAGAAGACATATGTCGGGGCAGCCTAACTTTGCGAAGGTCTAGCCAATGCTCCAGTCCCAGAAGAATAGGGTGTTACCAGCAGGCTACAGGTACCTGTGAATAGAAATCATTGTCCAGATCAAGATGACAAGAGAAAAGAAGAGAGGAGAGATTGTGTGCCTGCAACACATAATCCAAAAGACAACAAAGCAATACGAGCTGCGAGTGGAAGTTATTAGTTTCACGTTGTGCGAGTGAGTTCATGCACATTCCCCTGGGTTTCTCCCTAATCTGGTTGGTTCCACGTTTCAAGGATTATAGGCTATTTAGGACAGGTTAAAATGTCCTGGCACATACAACTCTTGCAAATGTGCATTGCTCTGCGTGAGAAAATGCATTAAAATGAAATAAGTATTAGTACGTTTCATCTATTGGAACGAGGGTTTATTATGCTACTGCCATCTAGTGGTGATATGCAGCAGCGACAAAGTTAGCTCGGCAGGGAATGTTCCGTAGTGTGTGCTTATGCGTGTGCCGCGACTAAAACGACATACCTTTTTGTGTGACTGGGTGGCTATATAAGATATTCACATTACAATATAAGCATATCACACCTTTAGATGTTTTCAATACTGTAGACTGGCCTATGTGACTCTGAGATGTGATCACAACAGCAGGGACTTCTGTTTACATTCACATGGGACAAGACCAACCCTCGCATGGGGATGGTTGCTTAGCAATCATCTCTCTGTGATGACACTACCTTAATAGTCTACTATGGTGTTTTTTCTTCTTTACATTACAGCCTATCTTATTATCCTATACAGTTTAAATACTATTTGAAATTACGTTACAATACAAGTGTGATGTAAAAAGATCTAACTAAAAGACCATGAAATCAGTGAAAAATGCACGTTAAATATCTTTAATAAGGCTAAGTAATTTGATCAAATGAAAGAATGAGACTAAATATAAAATAGTGGAATTCAAAGTAAAGTCAAACCACCACCTGTACGTGTATACCCCCACCCGTACCTGTATGGTAAAGCATATGTCTATCTATGTCCAAACTAGACAGGCAGCTATCTTGCTCTGAAACAATGAGATAGGCAAGCTATGCGATACTTACCCGCACCGCATATCCTTGCGATCAACACACGCCGCCCATCTCGCCCTCCAGCGATTGTAGCCTACATGCATGGGCACCTTATCGTTCTCACGTTGGCAGAAATAGCCTATAGCGCCGGCAGTTGGTTTCCTTTCGTTTCTCTACTTGATTGAAGCTATAGGCTATACCTGACTGCCTGTTTTTACTCTTTATAGTTTTAGATCGTTCACCAAACAGTCCCTGTGGTTTTTGGTGCTAGATTTCTCAGAAGAATAGCCTAATTAACCCCTTGGCAACGTGCAATTAACCAGCGCATGAATATGCTTTACATGTTTGGTTTTAGGAGAACATTGTCTGAGAAAACAACATGTAATTTTGAGATGTTTGAAATGTTGTAAGCCTATTTCATTTAATCTCGTTAATTAATTAATTGTGTTGAAAGTAGACAAATATAGGCTTCTTTTTAGGCATATAACTTTCGTCAGTTCTAACATGACGTGATGTGATGTCATTGTGTGTTTTATCTCGATGGACAGCACGTATGCCACGTCTGCAATAGCATTTAAACTGAGAGTGAATTGCGATTTATATTCTGCACGCGATTTATATTCTGATTTGATCCTAACCCAGAGATAATAACATCCTGCGCGTTTGGTGGAAAGAAATAACCACAAAAAAGTAATAACTAGGCTATTGACAGTTTGCCATGCAAATTGTGAAGAAATATATGTGCTGGGCACAATTCCAAAGCAGAAATAATAGGCTGATAGGGCTTAGATACAATATCTTTATGACCTGCCGGTTAAGAAAATACTCGTCAGTGGTCATAATAGTTTTTAGAAACTATTAGATGTGGTTAAAAGTTAATTTTCACATGCAGCCATAGCACATACTGTAACCACTTACAGTAAGTGAAATTGGAACGCATGACGTATAGTCGCCTCGGGACAGAATTTGAGACAAAAAATGGCGGATGTCGCCATATAAGGATTTCAGGACATGCTTTATCTGCCTGCTGACTCACACAGCTTTGCTGTGGATACGGGAATCCTTGTGTTGTTTTAGGAGGCAGTGTAGGTGTGGGCGTGCTAGAGATCCTGGGAGCGTCTTGCCTATAACCTAGGTCATGTTGAACATTTTCAGTGAATTCGTATTTATCAACAGCAATAGTAATAGGCTATATACCGATGTTTTTTCTGATTCGAAATTTGAAAGCCTGAGAGGTACTGTTTTGTGTAAAGGCTATGGGCTATAGCCTAGGCCTTTATTATTTTTATATTGTTGTTATTTTAGGCGTTTAACACAAATATGTCAGGTGTTTGTCCATATGCCTATTGTTAGCCTATAGATACTGTCGTCATGGGATATTTATGTTTGGATTGTGTGTGTCATAAGACTGACGAAACAAGATGTTGGCCGCCTGTCAAGTGAAAGTCCCGCCCCACACTTCAGGCTTATAGGCCGCCGCCTAGACGAAATCTCTCAAGTTCATTCAAAACTCAGAGTTAAACAGGAGCAGCACACTTTGTCTGAGTGCGAGTCATCAAACCAGCATGTTTTCAGAACTCGAGTGCGGGATTTGTTATCAGATCTATAACGCGGGTCGGCGGTGTCCTAGAGAGCTACATTGTAAGCACAGCTTTTGCGAAAGCTGTCTAACGTCTCTCTGCCTACATCCCGGACAGGACACAAATACGGAGCTGGATAGATCGATCGTCTGTCCGCTATGTCGGCAAGTCACAGCCGTCTGCAGCGGCGAGAAGATCCGCGCTGCGCTGAGGGTGGACGAGGGCGTCCTTGAACGCCTGGCGGCCGAGGGTGTCCTGGACGGTGACGATACGGACGAAGACTGTGAGGTGAACGGCTGTCAGACGGTTTCACAGAGCGCGGAGACAGCCGACTCATCTTCCTCCCCTAGATCAACAGGTGGCAAGTTGAAGCTATCCTGGAACCGCGTTTGGAGAAAGATAATCGGCAAAAACCCATCATGTAAGTAGTTATCTTATTTGTTTGTCTGTTTCCACAATTATCATTATATAGGCATATACAGAAACGGAGTAAGCCTATTACATGAATAATGTTATATGTTCATGTTTGTTATAGCCTATAGGCTAAAGAAATTTGCTTCATGATTTTAATTCTAATCCGTTTTTCTTTTTATTCATTCAGCACACTGTATGACCGGGGATGACTTGAGAGCCCTTGCTATGGTATCCTACCTGTTTTGAAAGGCAAGGTCAACCACTTCAATGGACAATGTGACGATAGACGCGCAGATCCCATCCTGTGGTGAAATTACATCGATCTGCCAAAGGACAATGAGGACCGTTTGAAAAATATCACAAATGTCCCACTTTCTCATCAAGTTCTGACGTGGGATTAATTTGCATGCCAAGTTCTGACGTGGGATTCATTTGCATGCTACACATTCATTGTTATTATTTAACACTGGACCAAATAACTGTGAATAAATATAAAGGTTATGGTTATTTATTTATTTATTTAGTATAGGCTACGAAAAAATGTAGCATTTTGTCTTAAAGCAAGCACTGCACTTGTTTCAAGACACAAAACACACGACCATATTGATGACAAAACGTCCAGGAATATTTATTATAAGACATGTTTCATTTATTTGATATTTATATTTTTGTATTTTTTTGTTTGTTTGTTTTTACTATTTTTGTTATAAAATGTAATTCATATGCCTGGTCTACTGTTATTATTTATTTACCCAGATCATTTTATTTTGTTATCTTTTCCAGGATGTATTTATTAAATTTTAAAATAAAACGTTTAAATCAAGCTTCCATTGTTGTCCTTTATTTAGTCTTTGGGAAGGGCGCATGCATGCGCTAGCATGTAACTGAACATACCAAGAGCAAAACCAATAAACTAGTGCCGACAGGTGCGTAAAATGATCCAAATTGACTTGACTACCGGAAGTCAAGTATTATATGCCTTAATTCTTTCTGCTGGATAAAGCTGTTGTCGGGATAGAAAACACTACCCTGTTTTGATTAAGCATATAAGATTCTGTGTGGTCATTGTCAATCATGATTTGCAATGGGACTAGGGATCTTTATTCAAGGTAATATTATTTAGGTTATGCTATTTATTTGACCACAGCAGGCTACAGGAATATGAGTGGGGATTAGGCCTGTAGCAATTTTTTCTTTCTTCTGCTTTGTGAAGGCACCTGCTATTTTTCTCCACAGACTCCTGTTTGTCTATGTGACTATCGGCGCAATTTTCAAATTATCTACTGCCGTCGCTGCGGGTAATAGTCTATAATATGGACTTTTAACTTTTAATCTTTCTGGAATGTAATCAGGTTATCAATGTAGCCTACTGTAACCTTTCATTGTTGACATGTGTTTGAATCGAATCCATTAGTTTGGCTTCCTTGTGCATTTATTATTAACCATAACAAAACAACGCCAGCCTATAGGCCTATACCCAGCCACACGAATGAAAATGATGAACATGGCCATACAATGCTAAATTACCTGCAACATTTTAAAGTTAATCTCCATAATTATGTTGAAAACATGATCTACCTTATGCTGTAGCAATTTGTTATTGTGTTCAGACATTATAAAATATCTAATACTTGTTTTATCCAGGCTTCAACGTTATAACGTGGCGGTTGTGTGCTGCTGTTGTATGCAGTATATATGTAATGTCAGAAATTGAGTAATGTTATTTTATTGATTTGATATTTTAACTGTTATATTCTCAGCCAGAATCATCACATCGAGACAAGACGGGTCAAACAGGCTGAACCAAGACACATGGAGACGTGTGGCCGGTCCAGACTTTCCTCATCATAGTGGCAACTTCTTCAATGGTCTGCTCCCTGCCCGGGCTCAACACATGAGGCAGAGGACCGGAGTAGATCCAGAGACGTTGTCCTCCCGGGAAACCTATAATCGTCCGAGCATGGTCCGCTCCCGCTACAGGCAGGCTGTCTCAGGCGACGGACGCCTTCCGTTACGACCCAGCGTAATCAAGCTACAGAGCTACAGAGGAGGTGAACGCACTGCTGGTAGCTTCTATGACCGTCTCCAGAACAGAGAACACGCTGCTGGCACAAGCTGGAAAGTTGCAGAGAATGGCCATCTACCCCTCAACGCAATGCCAGGCGGCCACACCGACCAACCTGGTGGCTTAGTTCACACTGAAACAGGTGGCGGATACTATTCTAGTGGGTACCTTCCCATTGTTTGGAAACTAAGTAAACATCCACAGGATACTGAAAGCGGAACGGACCACCAGTCAGAACTCAGTCGTCATTCTTCAGATTTGACCCCCGTTTTAACCCAGGGTGCTAGGTTTTTGAGTGGGCCCGTGTCAAGCACAGGAATTCACAACGGTGCAAACTATATTTCCCAGGACAGTGAACCTACAAATGAACATGACTCTAAAACAATGAGTCAGGCTAATATGGCCACTGGTCCTCAGACAGCTGCTCACCCAGGCATCGACAGGGGTCATTTGCACTTCTCCCCCCCCCCACCTAGTCCAGAAATGGGACCACCACCATCATCTGCGCATACCCGTCAGGTTGCAGGCCTTGGCGGGGAGAAACCTGCGAGCATGAATCACAACTCTTATCTGTTCCACACGCCCACCTCTATTGGAAGTGACAGTCCCATTAAAATCAAAGGCGACACACAGCATTTCCTTACTGGAATAAATGCACCGCCTGCTATATGGAGCCAACAAAATTACCCTTTTCTACAATTGCGCAACGGCCACTCGTCTAATGTTAACAGACTGCAGCTGCCAAATGAAGATCCCAGCAATGAAGCACAGCTTGCCTCCAACAACGGCAAACTGCTCCATCAAAACACAAACGTGTTCCCACACCGCCACCAAACCCACTCACATCAAACTACACAGTCTTACAAGAATCCTGTGCATCTGAGACCATATTCAGAAAGAGATGCGACCATGGAAACGTCTTTGCCTGTACAATTAGTGAATTCTCACTATTCTCTTGTCAGTGATAAACCTGAAGCTAAGGGAATGGTGGCCGTCGCAAAACTTGGAGGCTATACGATGGATTCAAAACCTGGGAGGTCATATAAAACCAACTTTCTGTCTAGAGCATTTGAGTATAAACCTCAGAAGCAAGTTGTCGGGAAAGGTATGTTCTACCCCACCAGCACATATAGAGGAGTTAACAGTCAAAAATATAGCTTTGGAAAAACAATGGACTACGGCACTAAAACAGCCCATTCACATTCATCTGGATGTCAGAGGTTTGGTGAGCGATGCAGCACTACTGCTCCATATATTCATTCTTCAGCAGAAGACACCAGGCCTATTGCTGTTGTAAATGTTGCCATGGCACCCATTTTAATGGGCGGTGTAAGCAGTAGTGGTGCTCTACAGGGAACTATTTCAAAGCAGTCAGCTTATGCCCCTGCCGTGCGGGGATGGCTAGCTAAATCCCCCTCCTCTGCTGCCACTCCCGAAGATGTTGCCAGGTCCGAGCCTGTGTCAGCACCTGAGACACTTAAAACAGGCATTCAAGGGCGTGTTCCAACAGCGGGCGCCACCTCTATTCAGAGGAAAATCAACAGCTACGAAAGTGTCTATCGCAGTGACAGCACTGGGAAGAGAGAAGGCATCATAGCTTCAGCTACATCTACCAATGTTGCTGGCGAGGCTGGTACGCCTAACCTGCGCCCTCATAGCTCTGGCTTCTGGCAAACCAAAAGCGGCATGATCAAGAGCCGTTACAAGCCCTTCTCAGCTATGCGTAAACAGAAACCAAGTACTACTCTCCAGGAAGTCACAGCAAAATACATCGGAAAAATAAACACTGAAGGAATTACCCGGCGCACACCTAGCGTCAGAACACCACTGAAAGGTGGCATTACAGAGAGTCTTATTGTGAACATGTCGATACCCGATGAAGGTGTTATTCAGTTGTTTAAAACAAGCCCGCAGAACGAAATACTTGGGAATGGCGCAGAACAAAGCATAACAGCCCACCCACTTCCCAGAAAGTCCTCAGCGGGTACTTTCAGAGATCTTGCACTCCCAACTGAATCCACACCAACAATACAAAGAAAAGATTACCCCAGGCCGATGGTCGCCCAGCTTTTTAAGAAGAACAGGCCCTCCCAGGGAGTTGTGAGAGGTAAGCGTGTTAAGGGCAAGCATGTCACTAGCCAAACTCCCATTATGTCTGCTAAAAGTAGCCCCTCCTACGGTGCCGCGAACGCAACCATAGTGGGACTACCTGAGCGCCCTCTCCGGTTTAAATCCATCACGTATGCTGACATTGTGGGCAGCACTTCATTTAGCAGTGTGAGGGCTGCCTCAGCCCAAAAGAACAAGATGGAAGCAAAGAAATTGGTATTCAAATTCTCCCCTACGGTAAAGCAAAATGAGCCTTATTTTGGCAGGGTTTGGCCTCCTGAAGAAGAAACTGCCAGAGCTCTGGCCGGACGCCCCCAGGAAGACATCTTGGATGGAGAAAGCGTAGACGCTGTAGGTGATTTGGGGAACTTCAGTAGCGCCATATTGCTCTTTGGAAACGAGCACGGCCTTCCGTTGAAATCTGTTGTTGAGCCAATGGATGCGAACACAAATGTTGGCAGGGAGCATAGTGGCCAGAGGCAGGAAGTAATAACTATGTCGGACCACTTCCTGGATGTAGAGGGAAGTGGGAGCTTAAATCCAGCTCATGTTTTGCCAACGGAGCAAACCACAAACTCTGAGCATCCCGACACGCTTATTGACGATAGAATAGAACAGGAATACTTGAACATCAGCAAATAATGTCCCCTGTGAAAGTGTCTCCTTAATGTCAATGTCTTTTTTGTTATGCAGTAATATTTTACACTACAATAAATGTTTAAGAAGTATTTTTGACATGTCTGTCAGACAGGGCTTTGACTAAACTGATATTTAGTTAAAGGTATGAGAACTGATATTGCTTTATTCAGGTAATACTATGTCTAATTTATAACGATTTTAAACCAAAAGTTTTGTAAGTTTGCTTAAATCCAACAGTTATCCAAAATAGTTAGTTATTTTCCTCCAGCCATTTATAGTAAGTGGGTGAATTATTATAAGGACAAGCTAACAGTGTCAGGTGTTGTCCAATATACAGGGCCCTGTAAGAACACAGGTTTAGTGAATATGCATACTTTAACCCTGATTTAACAGAGGGGGAGACCGTCTTCTGTTTCAGAAAGATAACGAGCTCAGTTTCAATTTCGCCTGAAAACTGCGTCTTATCAGGCTTCTAACTACATACTCATTTGATTCAGGTGTGTTGGAGTAGGAAGACATCTGAAACGTGCAGGGCAGTGGCCCCCCAGGACTGGAGTTGAATAGCCCTGACATGCTGTATATAACGCAAGGCATGCACTTGTTTTAACGAGGTCATTAAGTCAGTCAGTGACACTTGCTCATGTTGTCCCCCTGCTGACCCTACTGTACAAATAGTTGTATTGGAGCTAACAAGTGCAATAATAAGGTAAAAATACAAAATATGCAACTATACACATCACGGTAATGTCATGAGGAGTGGAGGCACATATTTCAGTCGCTACTTTTTAGACATATGGGCCTGCTAAGAGATGTTTGCTACAATGTTTAATTTTATTAACTCTTCCACTACCTAGTTGATAATAAAGCGGCTGTTATGGCTTGACATTTTTCTGCCTAAAGCAGGTTATTGTTTTACGCATGTGATTAGCTTGTTTAACACGATGGGCCTACACGCAAAGATAGATTGTGAAACTGGGGCTTTGTGCGTGTTTAGAGGTCAAACTAGATCCTTTTTTTTTCTGATCACAATTTTAGCCTTGCAATATGATGTGTAGTAGTCATACAACTACACTAGGCGATGGCTTACAATGACATCAATCATTTTGAATGTTTTTCTCATTTGAGCTTCTGTCCAGACTGGCTATATCCAAACTGCTGACAAAGACTTTCCATGCCTCGAAGAGCTTACAAGGAGATTTAGGTATGCTGGGCCTTGGTTTCACAGCTATGAAGTGTAAAACTTTGTCTTTCTCGATGAAAAAAGTACTTTAAGCCCAGAGCTATTTTTTTGACAGAAATATTAAAAAGGAAAAAGGCATTATGTTGCAGGCTGGCTGTGAAGGGGAAAAAAAAGTTATTGAAAATATTCAGAAAATCTCTCAAATATTTCGTAGAACATGCTTAACATATACTGTCACACACACACACACACACACACACACTGTGTTTGTGTTGGCGTGAGTGCCCAGTGGTGGGTGACCTGATTCTGCAGGATATGCAGCGACCATAGTTTACCGCTAGATGGCGGCAGTATCCATTACATAATTCCAGTAGTATATCTAAAGCATGATGTCTTTATAATCTTATTTGATAGCGGCCAACACGCAAATAAAATAAAAGTTGTTCCAGAAATAGCCTATTGATGTTTTTGTCGCTAGCTTGTTTCTTGTTAGTTTAGAAGATTGAAGAAATCTTTCTAAATCCAATTTCCTACAACAAATTGGATTCATCCATTCATTTTGTCTGTTGATGTCAACTGACCAATCCAATAAACCAAACAGAACTGCACTTTCAAGGGGCATTGAGTCCATGCTAAGCCTACATCACAGCTCTTAACAGGTCCATTCATGACACGTGAACCTTCGCCTTTCCCAGCCCTCATCCCTTCCAAAATACCAGTTCTCCGGTTGTCTTCAACTGTTGTTCTGCAGATGAGGGGCCCCAGAGGCAATGAGGGCAAGCCGAGAGCTTGAGGGAACCAATCAAAGTTAAATACATTGCACATTGGACATGCCTCCCTGCCTCCCCTCAACCCCTTTCAGTGGCAAAGCTCAGGGGTAAAGGAGCTGTCCATTTTCCCATAGGCATTAGGATAATGTATTTTTAATCCCATTGTATGGCTGTCTTTAGCATGTAAGAATATATCTTAAGTATTCCCCATACTGTAATGGTGGATTACATTGTTATACCAAGATGGCCATATATTTTATTTTAAAAGGACAGTGAGGTCAGGTTGGCAGGTACCCATAGTGGGTGTAGGGTTGATGCTGTGGGGTTGAAATAGTAGACAAAGGCTTGTAAAACCATGGAACTATGTTATTAAATGTTATAGTAAGCAAATACACTTTTTGTAAAATTCAGCAAAAATCTACTGTCTGTTCTGTGTCCACGCTGTAATAATCACGTTTTTCAAAGTGGTGCAGACCGTACCACACAAGACTATTTTGGCCTTTGGAATGCATTTCAATGTGTGGGGCAGAGCTTCTGAGGGAGCACCCTATGGCATTGAAAGGGGAGGAGTTTTTGTTTTGATAGAGTTCAAATCAACAATCCTTCTCCAGATTCACTAACTCCACCTTCTGAAAACTTAAAGGAATGCGTTTCCAAAATGACAATCCGAGTGCTGAGCCTAGCACTTGCAAACAACTCAAGAAAAGCAGAAGTGTCAAAAGTACACAAAGTCATTACTTAAGTAGAAGTATGTGTAAAAAATAACTCTGGTAAAAGTACTAATTCAACTTCTGTATTCAAGTAAAATAAAAAATACAGGCTCTTGAATGTATTGAAAAGTGAAAAATAGACATTTTTTTAAATACATTTGTACCGGCAGTTTCAGGAAAAAAGCTATCTGAACCTTGATTAAAACCTTAATTAATAAAATTAGATTTTTCTTTTTCATTGCTTTGACACAAAATTGATTAAATGTAGGCCCTACATCTTTCATTAATTCCTTTCTCTCAGACATTGCCACAACCAAAACTATGCAGTCTGCATACAGGACAATTAGCACATTTAAATATTCTTTTAAAAATGGTTTAACTTTATTTCAAAACCTACCACTAAATACAAACATATTGCAATTACATAATATCTGAGAAACGGTATTACAAATCTGCATTAAAAATGTGTATTAAGAATTGCAATTATATACAAATTGTAGACCAACCACAGCTGCTTCCCATTGTATCCTATTGCCTGGGATGGATCAGACATCCCACAATATTATTGTGTAGGGCTGAACTTGACATACAATGTGATGTAGATGAGAAGGTTTGGCTAAATGCAGAAGATAGTTAACTATCATTGCCACTAAATTTAGATTGATTATAGTCACCAGATTTGCCACGAAAGTTTGTCTCTCATTTATAATAGCCTATCTGGTAAATCTGAATGAATAAAATTAGTCTATACTATGGAGTTGATGGTTTCTGAAATATGAGCTGACCCTTTCTTGCCTGTTTCATCTTATGTAATATACAAAATGCACCCATAGGCCTACCTGGGATAGTATTTTCTTCAGTTTTTGTCCAATCTATTTAGTTTGAAATCGATCTTGATGATATTGGGAAGGCACACTGTAGCCGGTTTTGAAAATGTAAAGAGTAGTCTAAAAATGTAATGAGCAAAAGTACAATGTTGTCATAACAATTAATACTTTTGTAAAGTACAGATACCTTAAAAAGCTATACTTACTGTATGTAAGTATGTATTTGTGCTTAGTTACTTCCCAGCTCTGAAGAAGAGGGTAGCCATGCCTACAAAAAGAGTGAGGAACCCTAGCACAGCTAAGGTCGGACCTTGTTAGACGTATATTTAAATAAAATTGTAATGTTTACATTAACTAACTTACTCTATTCTGCGTGTTAGCTATTAGCCTACAGTTGCTTTGGTTTTAAACTCACACGTCCCTCAACAAGCGCCTGTCACTGCTCTCTACTCCTCCCCGCTACAGGCTTGCATTATAGCCTGAACCCACAACCGCTGCGCCCGTGTAGTTTTGGCCCGTATTGTGCTTAAACCACAAACGTTCAGGTGGGTCGTAAATGTAGTATCCTGGGATTGCCATAACGGAGTGAGAAGTGTAGCCCAGCCTACTTTCAAGGTTTATGATCTGCCATCACCATGGAGACTTTCTGTTTGTTGCTGCAATATATGCATGAACCCAAGCCCGTGTGTAGGCATGATCATTTCCTAGCTAAAGTGCATGTGTGCAAGTGTGTTTGTGTGTGTGTCAACATGGTGTATACTCATGCAAGCCCACCCCCCTTGCCCCTCCACACCCAACATAACGGGAGGGGACTTATCTGCTCCCGTGTGTCTGCGGTTTTAAAAGGGAGCTCTCAGGGAAAGTAGAGCAGGCTATTAAGACCTCCCTCGGTGACCCCCACCCAGATCAAACGCTTTCTCGTGTTCATTCTCTCTCTCTCTCTCTCTCTCTCTCTCTCTCTCTCTATTGTTTTTCTATAGGTATAGCCTCTCTCTCTATTGTTTTTCTATACGTACATTATAGCCGATCTCTCCTTTCGAAGGCAAATAACGCGTAGGCTACAAAAAGCGCAACATAGCTAATTCTTGCACAAAGACGGTAATAATGGTAAATCCTATATTCCGATGGAAGCTTTCCCTCATGGAGCAAAAAACGGGAGGCGCATTAAGAGAAGTGGGAGGGAGGAAGGGAGTACAGAGAAAGGCTTTTTGTTTGGCTAAAAGTACACTGCGTGTGTGTGTGGGGAGAGAGGGGGTTGTTGAGGACAGGAGGCTGGAAATGCATTTAAGAAATATTTGCGTCAGCGGTGGTGGCATTTGTAGAAAGAGTCACTATGCCGCTTGTGTGTGTATAAAGCTGCTGTGTGGTCTATTTGCTACTTTTGAACCACTACCTCTGAGAATAAGTTGTTATACTAATATATATGCCTTGCTTAAAATAACATATGCTGTTGTTTGAACGTTTTAAACAACATCCTCCTCTCTCCAGGGCTGACTGCCCGTCTGCCTCCGTGTCTTGCTCTCTGCCATTCGCAGGCTTTGTATTTGTTACGAGTGCGTTCACACACACACAACTAGATAAATAATTTAGCTTGCTTTTTGATTTGATTTAAGTTTGTCTTATAACTTTGTCTCAAGGGGGCCTCGAAGATTTAACAACTCCTTTCATTTCCAGACACAACTATAGTAGCCTATGTGGAGTGGAATAATTGTCGAGGAGGGAAGTCATTTGAAATATGAAAAACATCCACTTTCCCACGCATCGCCCGGGAGCTGCCAAGCTATTTCCGTGTCCTGCGCACAGCCACCTTCCTGTGGTCCAGGCTGGAAAGGAAGTCATAAAGACGGGAACACTTCCTGTATTGCTTCCAACCTGCTGCAGTAACGACTGCACGTGTCACACTGAGTCAGACCTGGCTGTGTGTAGATATGTTATTACAACAATGATTCAGATGACTTCTGCCCTTGCATTAAAGCCAAGAGAGGCCTACATTTGACAGGGGATTTCAGGGTCTGTTCAACATTATGACATGTTTCTGTGGGTTGATGATGTCATCGCTGCTATTATGAGACAGGCACCCTTGCATTTGAAGGTCTGAATTGGTTAGAGGTCTAACCAATTCAGTCATAAGTCAAAATCCAATTGCACACAGGGGAAACTGTATTATGTACCTGTCTGCTCAATACTGCAAATGTCTGATGAGTAATCCATTTGTGTATCTCGTCTCCTGGGATTTCCGCACACACAAACACACACACAACAGAACGTAAGAAGTCGCCTGCTGAGTGGCGGCTCTGCGGGCAACGGCAGCTTGAAGTCGCAGAGAGGTCAGGGAGAAGGAGCAGACGCGGTTCCAGCCCAGAGCAGGGCGTCAGGAACTCAAACAGCCACATGTTCCCACGGTGGAATGCAGAAGAGCATCTCACAGAGCAGCACACGCGATATCGAACCTTGAAGTGGGAGGGGCTACAGCGCTAGAAGACCCCATGGGTTCCATCCCACCCCAGCGGCCACTTTATTACCTAATAAAGTGGCCGCTGGGTGTAAGGTGAGGTCAAAGGTCAGTCACGCACACTTACACACACATGCAGCGGTGCAATGGCACACTGGCTAAGTGCCCAAAGCACTTGCCCACCACTTGGCAGCCGGCCACAGGGGCCCCTCCCCTTTCCCCTGTCTCTCTAGGGTCAACTTGCCGTCGCCACAGCAGCAGCTGCTGCCGAACTCGTTCACCTGCTGCCACCTAGCCCACGGAGCGCGTGAGCTAGGTGGAAACCCTGTTTTCCATCTCCTTTGCCTTTCTTTATTAAGGAAACGCGCAGGAGAACACCTCCCCAAAGCCCGGGTCCGCTCTGGCACCCGGACAGGATTCCAATCTCACCATTAAATCCCAGGATTTAAAGGTGAGCTACCGGTAAGAAGCTAGGCTTTGTGTAACACTAGGAGCTGTGTACAGTCGTTCTCCCTTGCCTCAGGACGTAACATTTTATGTTACTGCGAGGTTAGAGGTGTAATTATGGGCTTCAGGATATAATTAATAGCCAACTGAGCCAGTGAACTAGCAATGCTTTCCCCAATATCTTCCCCAGGAATTTCCTTTCCCACTGAACGGACCCAAGACGACAACATCACACACACATAGGGCTTCAGGACACTTGTGGGACAAGAGTAAATAAAGACTTGCGGCAGAGAGAGAAGGAGGGGGGTGAATGTTGCGGAGAGAGAGAGAGAGGTGCTTTTGACACAAGATCACTCGTCACGGGCGCTGACTATCTCCTCTTGCCACTGCGAGCAAGAGCGTGCCTGAGCAAACATTCTTCACCCAGCATTCTTCGTCCCAGTCGCGCTAGTGTTGCCCGGGTGCGACGGTGCACCCCAGGTGGGTGTCGAGTTATCAGAGTAGAGGACGATGATACTGGATCACATCCCTGGAATGTGGACCCAATTAAAATTTGACAGGGTGTTTATAGAGCTGTGGATAAGGCGCTCAGATGTGTCATGCTAATGAAGCTTATTTAATTAAACTGAATTGAGACAGCGCGGGGGTGGGGCGGGGGGAAGGGTCCGGTGTCAAGGGAGGACAGCAGTTGAGAGGAAAAAAGAGGGAGGATTACGGAGGAGGGGTGTCGTACAGCTCACAAGCATGGAGCAGTTGGTCACATTACCCGTAAGACGGGCGATTAACTACCTTTGGCCGCCTGCCAGCGTTGGGTGGAAATGATTTTATCGCTTGCGGTAAATGTCACTAATGGTTCAAAGGCTTTGCGGATAAAAATCAAACAATTATGTTATTTTCCTTACAATTATGAAACGTTGAGCTGTGGCTGGAGCCTCGATGAATGAGTTTGTTTGTGAAAGAGCAAAAACACAATAATACATTTTTAGTAAATAGTAATAGTAAATGTTTACGCTTGCATGTCATACCTCTAGGTAATGCTGTTTTGTCTTGCTAACGTGTACTAACCAATATCCCAAAACCCCTATTTGTTTAATAGGCAACTTTATCCGCCTTTGAAATAAAACAAACCACAACTCATGAAGCTGTTTTAATGTTTTTACTCAGATACGTTTTTTCTCTCAAGCAAAAAAAAAGTTCAACTGTTTACATTACGGGCATATATCACAATATTCCCATTCAGCACCGTTCATGTGGGGGACAGGAAGGAAAGGCAACAAAGAGCTGTAGAACATCTCTAAACCCCTCCTGGCAGCACAATGAAGGATAACCACTGCCACATCCTCTCTTGAACCACTTTCGCCTGAGCTCATATGGAACTTCATTCGCGACAACGTTAACGTAAAACATTTAATCTCACGTGAACACAAGAACTTTTCATTATCCAAACTGAGTCAGTCACAGTATTCAAGCTACATTGCCCACTCTATTTACGGGGCAACGCAGTGTTGCTTCATTTCAAACTAGAAGTTCATTAGCGGGTTTCTCCGCGCTAACATATAGGTTTTAAGTGGCAGGGTAAAAACGTCTTGAGAGCATCTTAAAATCATCCAAGTCTCTTTGTGCACTTTCTTCAAAAAATACAGTCAGCCGTTGTGGTTTGTTTGAGGCCCGTTGAGTCATTATAAAGTACCACTTCCAAAAGGCGGTTGGAAACATTACAAACAGCCTAGCACAGTGAGGTTAAAGTCCAGTCCTCTTTTATACATTTAGGAGCCATTGTAATTCAAAACCACAGAGCACAACCTGCTAGTAATAAATCCGCTTAGTTATTTTCCATAATAATATTAATAATCATCATGTGACTCGGGTTAGAACAATTGGGGAAAACACACAAACACAAAAATTAAGGATTTCGAGAGACCTTTTCCCTTTTTCCACACAAGGCATGGCATGTCCATTGTTTCCCTTTTGCAAAACAACACCAAAACAACACTGGGCAGACCCGGTGAGGTTGAATTTCCAAAACATAATAATATGTTGTGAGTCGAGAACTAAGCGCCGCTTTTTTGTAGTGCCATCAGAAAGGGTCGCAGGAGCATCGTCGCTCATCTGTCACAGTCTCTCTTTGTTTTGTTTTGGCACGGACAGCCTGCGACAGTGTCCTCCGTCATCGGCAACAGAAAAACAACCCAGAACCTCTCCCAATCATGACAGGCTACTTCTACCAAACCGTACCGCGGACAATAGTAGACACAAAAATAGACTTAGTATTTTCTGCAAGAAACAGCCCTAATAGTGCTAGCTGCTAAGACAGAGAGAAACAGACAGACAGACGAATAAGACAGACAGGCACTTGTGTGCTAATGCATAGCAGAGTAGTAGAAGCCAAACTAAGAAAAAGAGCGTGAGGAGATAAGAGATGGTATTTCCCTCTATATGCTGCATTATTACACTCAAACTAAAATGTAGGAATATATAAAACATATTCTTAAATCTACACTCAGCGATTGAATGTTCCAGAAGAGTTTGAGCCGAGGTTATTATAATAATGCTGGTTTACTTCACAAGAGAGAATCTGGACACAAATCAGTGTCTTTTTTTCAAAAGGTTGTAACTAACACTAACCAACTTGACCTCTGAACCGCAGAGTCCAATGTTGCTAATGCTGGCCTTTGCCAAGCTAGCATTAGCTTGGCTGTTGTTAGAAGACTGTATCCTCTTCTGTACGCATGGGGAGAGTGGGGTAAGTTGATCCAGTGGTAAATTGACCCACCAAATGTATCTAGGGAACAGTACATATATACAGTATATTGTCAGTATATCATGTCATATATATATATATATATATATAAAGCTTTATTATGATCGGACTGTGAAGGAAGGAAGTGTAAGTTAAAATGATGGTAGGTAGATCTGAAGTCTAAAATGGTCTAAAAAAAGTAATTAGCTAATTATATTTATTTTTAGAATATTCGATGTATTCCTAAACACTGATGTCTGTGCCAGGGTAAACTATGTGGGGTAAAGTGGTTCAACGTAATCTTCCCTGCAGTCTTGATGGGTGGAATGTTGAATACCATAAAACATAATCCTAATCCTTGCGTCATCCCTAGACACACCTCCTTTCAATATCACATTTAGTCTGACCCAGTTTGGAGGTGTTATCGCCTCACAATGCGATCAGAGATCTATATAAACCGGATTAGTGTAGGTAAGAAGTACCTAGAACCAAAATACTATGAAAGGGAGAATGTGACATCATAGAAGAGATATTGAACAAAGATATATATATTGTTCAGATTTTGGTCAATTTACCACACTGGCACACTTTAAGGTTAAGTGAAGCTTCAAGGCCATGTTTGTAAGAAGCCATGGTGTTCTATCATATAAACATCTTCAGTGACAAACTGCTAAACTTTCCCTACTTCCCATCTACTGCTAGCATCCTGAGATGGTATAAATGCTAATGGGATTGCACCCTGGACTGGTAGTCAGCAGGATGGCCAGTTCACCTCCTGGCACAAAGCTAACATGCTAATCTGACATGGCTGGCATTGGCCGGCCACCCCGCCGCTACAAATGCAGCCCGTTTCACATGGGTGTGTATGGCTTTATTAACGTCACTATGTATTGCAGAGAATAAGGGTAAAGATATAATCAGAAAAAGGGAAGCAAAGAGAATGTATACATTTTTGGGGGGAAGGGGAGGAAAAGCGCTGTGAAGAATTAGAACAAATAAAGCGAATAGCATCTATGGTAATATCTTTTAGAGAAGACTATATTGTTAGCAAAACAGTGTCACTACGGACATCGCTAACGTTTCTTCAGATGCATAATTCATTACCGATCCCAAACAAACACAAAAACTGAAGCGTCAGTTAGTCTAAGGCTAAATTGTTTGCAAAATGGCTACAATTTGATAGTTCAGGCACTTTTGAGTAGATACATAATTATACTCTTTATTATAGCCTACATTGTCAGCCATCATTGGATCTTTTGGATTTCAGTATTTTTCCTGTAGGATCCAAAAAAGATATTCCCAGTATGTGGTTTGTGTGAGTATGTTTCTCTGAGGGCCTTTTTCTGAATGACTTGGCGTTCACTCTTCACCATATAAGCGACAAGAATCATTTGGCACAATACCAATTCGTATATATATACAACAACAAATAAGCGCAAAGCGAAAATAAAATAAAACTAAATGACATGACGGCTTCCCATCGGTGTTCACAAAGTGCCACAGGGGCGTGTTCGGCTACACTTCTGGTGTGATTGATTGGTGGTCACACAAAGCACAAGAGCATCGACGGACATCTCATAGAGCGGTACGGGAGCCTTCCCCATCCATTTCCTGGGCAGGGAGAGGGCAGTGGCATCAGCATTCTGGAAAACACAAAAGTAGAGGAGATATTGTGCATCAGAGGGTTTCAGTTTGACTATGAAAAATACTTTGTTCACAGCTATCAGCTAGGGTCAGAAACGATTTCAATAGCGGTAAAACACACGCACACACACAGAAATACTGTATGTATGTATGTATGTACTGTGTATGTGTATATATATATACTGTATATATATATATATATATATATATACTGTATATTCTTAATAAATATTCTAAAAAAACGTTCGGTCAGGACCACTATCGACTAAAATACTAATTCAATTGCATTAAGTTATTTATAATTGGAGGTATGGCTTTGTTTTGGAAGCTCCCTGCCTTTCCATGTGCATCCAATGAAAGGGCTTTCCATGCGCTGCGCGTACATGGAAAGCCCAAGACAGGGAGAGCAGCAGAAAGACCCCCCATATAGGGTACAGAACAGAGCAAGCCTCAATGACAACACCGTGACATTAAGTTATCAAACACAGCATTAAAAGGTGGGGTGGTAATGGTTCACAAAAAAATTCCTCGCAGAAGAAGCACTAAGAATGGGTGTAGGCTAAGGACGTGCCCTGACTAGATTGGCCAATCATATGCTTCTGTTCGCTGAGATCAGCTGGCAGTGGGCTGATTGTGATCAGCTGACAATGAGACTGCGTGGCCGGGGCGTGACTTAGTGGCCTGCCTGAACTATTGCTATGCTTCATAATGAAATAAAAAATAAATAAAAGAACTGTCACAAAAATCATCTTGAGACCGCTGCAAAAATAATCCCCAAGCCCCACTTAGAAAGCAATGTGGATCCTGAATAAACAATGCACCAGATATGCCGAAGAAATAAATATTATGACGTGTACGGTACATAGCGTCTCCTGTGCTTATCGGGTCAATCACAACATCCAGAAGTCTATTACTGACGTCTGGTTATCACCGTGAGAACACCGTGACCACAACATACAGCCAGACAGGGCAGAAAGAGAAGAAGCAGACTTGGATGTCTGATATTCACATTCAGGAGGGTATATTAATCAAAGCAAGGCAAAGGTTACATTTAGCATGCGTGGTTCCCCCCCCACCACACACACAAACACGTAAACATAGATGGCCTTGCTAGACTGCAGTCTGTACTCTTATAAAGCATTGATAGACAGGGTATATTGTATAGCAAAGATCAGAGAGTGTAGAGGGCAGAATATACAAATATTAAATATTTAGTCTTAAACAATCCTGTGTTTTTTTTTATCCTATCTGTCTATGAACGATGTTCCCACATAATGTTGAAAAAGGTCATAAAACATGCAATGTTCTAAAGAAGTTGAAATTGAAACACAAAATTAGGTATTTCAATGTGTCTGTGTGGTTTTAGCCTTTTGTGTACATAAAAAAAATGTGTATATCAGCATCGTAAGTTATTTACTAGATAAAGTCACATTTGACGGTTGTCTGTATACAACATCAACACCTGAAGACGGTGAACAATCTGCTGCTCTCCGCAACACAAACCACAGAAGAACGCCCCTACATGTGACGTCAGCAGTGTTCTGTCAACGGTGTTGTGCTAGCCAGGGAGAAGGACATTCCCTAAAATCCTCCACGATGGCCTGGTTAGCTCTCTAATTGCATAGAGGATGAGAGAGTGGGCGTGTGTCAACGTTTTCATGCCCCACCCTCTCTGTTTTTGTGCGTTTTCCTGCTGCAGTGTGCTATATTTAGCCCCCCCCCCCTTCCTCCCTCAGCACAGATGGAGCCTGCCAGCCTGCCAGCTTGGGATGTGGAGTGGGGAGCGTGGGGGGCAATGCAGAGCACGGCGGCCCCGTTTGCATGGCGACACCCAACACAATCTATCAGGCCGACCAACCAGAGACTGAAATCACACACGCGCGCGCGCACACACACACGCGCGCATGCACACGCATACGCACGCACGTACACGCACACATGCAGAGCAGGCCAAAGGGTGTGGATCCACGTTGTGTCTGTGTGCTTTGTAACCACCGCAACACGTCTGTGTCGAGCCTTTTAGTCACTAAAGGGGCGTTCACACCACCGGTGGCAATAGCTGCGCCCACGGCAAGCGGTGGTTTAAACCCGCCCACTTTTGCTCTTGACTCAAAATTCCACGCTGAAGTGGGTGGGAGTCGCTAATCGTTGCTATGGGCGATGTGCAGCCAGCACTTTGTTTAAGCTTTGTTTAATAAAGATTAGCAGCGAAGAAAAGGAGGACATGGGGAAATAATAGGCGTATATGTTTATACATCCATGTTATGGGTGCATGCTATCATGCTATCAACAGACATCGGGAGCAGACTGCTTCTATTTTCAACCGCCTCTCTTGAGTGCACTGTCCACCGGCACAGCCAGCTAGGTTACACGAAGCCCAGCTAACATAATGCTTTTAGTTTTCTAGCGTTGTGAGCATACAAATAAATATATTATAATATTTGTTTCACCAATACTATGCTTGTTCCGTTTTAACAGGTATTTATAAAATATTGAATTTTCTTTGCATTTATTTGGTCTGAGAAACTGGTACGTTTAGTATGACACCTAGTGGTAGAATGTCATATAGAGCCACTATAATGTACATCTCAAGCTAAGCTAATACACCTTTTTACCTAATTCATCCAGCGCATAACTAATCACACTCTATGTTGCGTGTGATAGTCCGGCGTGTTCCCGTTTACAGCCCGGGCTCTGTAAATGGACAACACTATCCCTGCCTTAATTGACCATGAGTGTCCACAGCTTCTGAGGCAGCACCCTATGGCACTGCAGCGAGAGGTAATGTTGTTTTTCTCTTGTCTTACTCTAGCCTCCCGGACTCCATCTTTACAATATCAAAACCACACAAAGCGACGTGTGTCCAATAATATGAAGCCACGCGCTCGTGCGCTCACACACACACACACACACACACACAAAGAGTATATTTGGTTATGCAGGCACACAGGAAGTGTTTCCTCTGCTCTAATCAGATATCCTCTGTTCTGCCGAGTCTCTCCCATCTCGTGTGCCCTCCCTGCTGGGCGCTTGTCTATCGATCACAATAATTTCCTCCAGCCGCTTGACCTAATCGATGCTATAATGTCTGTGTGTGTGTGTGTGTGTCTCGCTTATTCTCTTAAGGCTCTTTAACTTACGGGGGCAGACTGGTCTCTCTGAGACTAGCCAATCAACTGTTCCCTAACCCTCTCTCTTTCTCTGTGTGTGTACGCGTGCGTGCGTGTGTGCGTGTGTGTGTGTTTGTTTAACAGGGAGGGTGTGGGGCTGGCGGAGTCTATGTGGTGTCTCAATGTTCTCTCTCTGGTCAATCTGCCACAGAGCTAATAAACACAGCGCTGAACTTCACAGCTCGTCGGTTAGTGAAGTCACCTAATGGGTTCAGCCTGGCTGTTACTGAATATTGGAAGTGGCTCCCAGAGCGGCTGCTTGAACTATGGAGCCCGTGGCAGGCGTTTGAATATTAGTATTGATTAGTTTCATCATTAGTATGCATTAATATGTATTAATGTGCATAAATATGTATTTATTCGTGTTTTTGCCTTAAATATTTACATGTGTCTTGAGCAGTATTTGACCAAAAACATTGCTGTTTATTAGCGCGAAATAGTAAGCTTTTGGTATGCTATAGCATTGTTGGCAGCAGATGAGAAAGAGGGCCAAAAACCGTGTAGCAGGTAATATTATGGTGATAGAATAACGCTGGGCTCAACTGCCGTTTTCAGCTAGCTTCACATGTAATAAAAGACATACCAGACAAAACATTACTGCTGGAAGATGGAAACGCCTGGTTTAAAAAAAAAAAAAAGGGGGGGTTTCATAAGCCCTGTGGCAATGAAATGTGCTTTGTCTATAAAAAGCCATGTAAACCTGTACTTTACGGTTCAAAGTCGACTACCTGTGGTTGCAGGGGAATTGGTGGTTAAAGAGAGGCAGCCTTTGAATGGATGACAATCTGGGCTTCAGCTGTGCCTCAATCCCAATGTCTCTGAACAAGCCTGTATCCAATGTCTTTATCGGATTGGTAGTGTAACAATTTGCCCTGTATGTATTTGCATGCAGCAGTGCTTTATGGTTCGTCATGAAGTTAGCGAGCTGCAGCTACATGCAGTATTTGCATTGGTACTGCCGCCAAAGGTTTGAGAAATGTAACCAGTCCCGCTGGATTGGAATTTAAATAACAGTAATTATAAAAGTATAAATGACAAAATATATAGATAATAAAAGTTAATGGGTCTAATAAAGGCATTGAGTATGCAAACAAGACAAATCCATTTCAGGGTTAAAATAACACTCAATGTTCCTGTAATGTTACAAACAACTCTGAATTAGCTGAATTAATGCACACAATGTATTCAAATAATTCACGTTCAAGGGAACAAATTAAATTAAACAAGAAGAAACAGTAAACAACGGAAAACTAGGTAAAAACCAAGGAATTAATAAAAACCATAGCTATCTATTAGCTATTAGATTAGTTATAGTCGGACAACTGTCATGGCAGGTGTATTGACATGGTTTATTTTAAACTGTATGGAATCAGATAGTTAGTTAGTACCATAGCACATGGCTGGATTGAATATGTTTTGTTGTTTATCTTAATGCGGGATATATCTTTGTAGAAACTTCAATATTAAGACCAGCAAAAAATAATAAATGTAATTGGTATCCACCATTTACTTTTCTATTATTTACCAAATGTCTAATAGGCCTGTGTATAGCTACTATAGTACAGGTAGTATTTGTTCTCAAGTTACTCGAGTTTGCAGAATCACCTGAGAACTCACACTACATACCAGTAGAATTATATTTTCAGATGTGTTCTTGAGAAACAGTGGGAGTCAGCTACGGCCAACCGGGATGATGGGGGGGGGGGGGGGGGGGGGCCCGGGGGGCATTATTGGCAATTGACAACGTGGAGCTACAGAGCCCCAAGTTTAACCAAAGATAAATTCTGCATTAAACAAAACAATTCTAGATTTTCAACTCCACCCAGTGGAACAATAATAACAATTACAGAATATTATAGCTCAATGAGGGACATGTAACTGAAGCGCGTTAGGTAAACAAATCATTCTTCCACAGCGTGAGCGGTTAGAAGCTCTGCTTTGTGAAGGCAGCTCTCCCACCATCTGTGCATGGGCGTCGCCTCCATCGCCCCCCTCCCCCCTTTGACCCTGCCACCGTCAATCTCCGTCTCTGCACCGAAGACGCTGCAACAGTGCTTATGTAACACGCTGCTTATACAGGTGTGTGTGTGTGTGTGTGTGTGTGTGTGTTTGCACCAACATGCGACCAGGAGATTGTTAGCACAGTAACATGCTACCGCTACATGAACGCACTGTACAAACCACTAATGCATGCCACACACACACACACACGCACATGAGCTAATGAGCTAAAGCACATGCGGCACATCTCAGTGCAGCTAGCGCTGGTGTTACGCAAGCCCCTCAGAAGGTGGCCGAGAGACATTCATGCAGACAGAGAGAGAGAGAGAGAGAGAGAGAGAGGCTTAGTATGAGAGAACAAGGTGGCGGCAGATACAATGACAAGTGGATGAAGACATGCCTGGCCCGTGACTCACACAGAACGTCTATTTATAGGAATCCACCTCCTCGCACGTACTGTGGCCGTATAAAGTGTATTGTCACACACGCACGTATGTGGTTAAGTTCGTTCTCTGCATTTAACCCTTCCCTCAAGGGGGCAGCGAGAAGCAGTGTGCAGCGCTTGGGACCGACTCCTGATTGAAACCAGTGTCTCTGGTCACATGGCACTGGCTGGAGAGTGAACCTGACGTGTCTTGCGATGGTGGGGGAAACCGGCGCACCCCCCTACGCAGAACACGCAAACTCAATGCAGAAAGGCCAGGACGACCAGGGCTCGAACCCGGGACCTACTTGCTGTGTGGCCACAGTGCGATTCACTGGGCCACACTTGTTGCCAGTTTTCAGTTCATCGCTACGCTATTGCAATTCTCAGACGTATGAAACAAATGACGATCATGTTTTTCATGACTTCGGCTTCGAGGCATTTTGCAAAACGCGATGCTTTGTGTTGAGAAAACACCTCCAAGGCAGCAGCGTCTCGCATTCACAGATGAAGCTGGAGGCCAAGGGGCGAGCGAGCTCTGTTTTCATTGCTTGGCAAGAGAGCGAGTGGGTGTGTTCCCACACACACACACACACACACACACACTAATCTAAAATAGAACACACAAATTAAGTTATGTTCTGTCGGCAGGTGACAGGGGATTGATTAATAATGTCTTCTTTTGGATGTTTTATGTATCAATTTACATACTGACACACCTGTCCCCGTGTGTAACAGTAATGTGTGACCCTGTTGTAACCAGATGCTGTCTGGAATAGGGATTCTTGTTGTGGGACGTTCTGTCCCTGTCTGTGGAACAGGACTGTGCTGCCCGGCGTCGGAGCCAACGGGAGCAAGGAGTAGTAGGCAGTGTCAAACAACGCACGCGCACGGCCGCTGGAAATGGATCTCTGCAATGAGTGTTTTGCAAACCCCAAGTGTTACATACACGCAACCGGCCTCCTCTTTGTGACACCCACACACACACACACACACACACTTTCATGTTTCCTGAACAAGCTTCCAATTTCGCTCCCTGTCTCTCCGTATTGTGTTCCACCAGTTTTGGCACTTTCTGCCAAAGCATGGGCAAGAGCCTTCTAGAATAAACTACTGCGCATGCATGGACGGACACACACACACACACACACACACACACACACACACACACACACACACACACACACACACACACACACACACACAGACACACACATGTTGTGAGGGAAGTGATTTACTTTAGTAAAAGCCAAAAGGAGCAGACTCCCCGCTTCACAGAATATGAATAGATAGATTGCTAGCATCGAGAACAGTCTAAATATCTGAAACACGCTATTTCTTCTAGGTCAGTCAGTCACACTTAACTGACTGGAAACGTCAAAACGGCAATGTGTTTTGAAATGTTCAGTAAAACGTTTGAGCACATCAGAACAGCACTGTGTTTTGGTTTTACTCTTCCGTGACATGCAGTGAATTGAGGGAAACATTTATAATCTGCACATTTGTGAATGGCATAGTCCTTCAATGTTTCATTACTGTTAATGGAAAAGTGAAATGCTATTCCTAGCTAGCTACAAGTCTATATACTCACATTTAAAAAAGAAGTCTCTACATACCACAGTACTGTCCCTTCTCTGATTCAAACAGCAGTCCGTTCCATGCTGAGAGGGTTCCAGCTTTAATCCCCTCACTAAGTCCAGATCATTAAACAAAAGCACCGTAATAACACCCAGAAGCTGCTGGACATAGCCATTGGAAGCAAGCATAATTTGTCTTTATTTTGAAACAAAAAAAAAAACAACTGCACATTCTGCTACGCCGTTAACTCAAAGCCAGCCGCCCTCCTGCCCTTCACGTTGGGCCAACAGACGTTTAACACCCGTTGAGAGAGAAGTTGTATTAATGGGCTGCATTTATCCAAAGCACTTTACATAATTTTTCCCTCACATTCACACACATATTCATACACCGATTTGTGCTTGCTGCCATGCAAGGTGCGACCAACCACCGGTTGGGGGGTATGGGGTTAGGCATCTTGCTCAAGGATGCTTACCGTTAGGCCAACACCTTCCGGTTGGAAGCCCGACACCCACACCACTAGACCATCCTGCCCACAAGATAGGATTACCATCTTATTCTATAGAGCGTAACTGTGACCGCCCACTTTTTTAAGGGCTGATTCACAACCTTTTAGCTGTTTGGCTTGGTTCCAAGCTTAGAACATTTGTTAGAAGGATTTTCCAAAAAGTCAATGGAGAAAATGAATGGGAAATTTATTTCAAAATTTTACTTCACTGTTACGCTCTATTGCAGGCCTATTCAATTGGTGGCCCACAAACTGCCCCCATGTGGCCCATGAGGGGATTACAGCTTTGACCAATATACATTACCTCAATATACTGTATAACTACTATATGACTCAAGTCAATATATTACTGTAAATGTGTTATTATTAGTTGTTCTACAGCCAAGACATCATGACATAGCCTGTTTGTAAATGTAATGTAGTCCAGACGTAATAATACATAATAAAATGAGTCTAATGTGCACATAGCTCCTGTTAGTGAGGATAATGGATGGGTATGGTACTAGTCACATTGTAACCCATACCAGTAAGAATAGCTGGAATTTGGTGCCAATAGTCTACCCATCGGTTTTGTCTTTACTTTGGCTAACACATGTAATTGTAACAGTTGTATAAAAACACATTGCAAACTGGACAAATGTGAGCATGGCTGTTATTTTGATGTAAAAAAAGCCCATATGAGACTTAAAATTAGCGGCATCCTATAATTCTATAGAAAACCTTCACCATTGACTTGACACATTGAAACATTAACCAAGCTGCAGGGTGGATGTTCTCGATGTCTCGCTCTCGTAGACGCTCGCGTAAATAATTGCCAAAAATATGTGGCCCAACTACAGTTTCACTTGTTAAAATCTGGCCCACCTGAATTTGTAGTTGAATAGCCGTGCACTATTGGTTTAACAAAATACCCCCCCCCGACCCCCACCCAGCAGGGAAGACGTGCCAACTGAGCATCGTGCCAGCAGTGCAGGGGCTCGGGGGAGGCAGGAACCAGG
>JAODOY010000802.1:0-13400 GCA_025399855.1 Forbesichthys papilliferus | reverse complement strand
GCTTGGTCCCCACTACATAGACACACCCACATTACCCAGTACCTGTGTAGGCGCTTGGTCCCCACTACATAGTCACAGCCACATTACCCAGTACCTGTGTAGACACATGGACCCTACTACATAGTCACACCCACACACCCACATTACCCAGTACCTGTGTAGGCGCTTGGTCCCCACTACATAGACACACCCACATTACCCAGTACCTGTGTAGGCGCTTGGTCCCCACTACATAGTCACACCCACATTACCCAGTACCTGTGTAGGCGCTTGGTCCCCACTACATAGACACACCCACACAGCCACATTACCCAGTACCTGTGTAGACACATGGACCCTACTACGTAGACACACCCATAAAGTGACACAGTGGTATGTTGGAGCTCCGTTGCTGTGCTCTCTGGTCCTCCACTCTTGCTGCTACTGGTGACGTTTGTGTTGCATTTCCTATTGTTGCTTTGTGGTGCACATCTACTCATGAGACTGGGTTCATGAGATGGGCTTTATCGCACAGCTATATAACAAAGTTAGTCTAAACAGCGGGGCTATTCCACACCTTGCCGAACAGAGTAACAGTTAAGTGCACCATGTGAACTTATTAAAACAATGATTTTATAGTGATCTAATATAATGATAATAAAAAAGCTAATGTTGGCTACTTTATTTATTTGGAGCAACATTTTAGGTGGACTTAATAGGCCTATAGCCATAATATAGTACTATGGCTGTTCAGATGTAGCTACACTTGGTGTATACGTAAGTTAGTGTATACGTATGTGTTTATACATCTTGTTTTATATCCAAGTGACCTTTACTGACAGTGCTTTAAGGGTGGGGGGTTTGTATACACATTTACCAACATGGATATTGAAGCTGTAAAATAAATTAAAACAATTTAATGTGTGTCAGATTTCTTAGGAAGTTGAGAAGCTGACATTTAATATGCAAAAGTTGGCATATACTTTGTGTGTGCAAAGTGTACTCTATTAGGTTCTTGCATGGAGGAACAGTCATTTTGGTGAACATCTTAAAATAGTCTACATATATTGAGATCTTTCCGGGAACCATCACCTTATCGTGGTAGAGAGGTTTGGGTGCCCCTATGATCCTGAGAACTGTGTTGTCTGGAGCCTTGTGTTCCTGGTAGGGTCTCCCAAGACAAAGTGGTCTCAGGGGAGGGTCCAGACTAAGTGGTTCAGAAGACCCCCATGAAGGACATGAAAAGAGAAGAAGTTACCCTGCCCGGAGGAAGCCCGGGCCCCCCATCTGGAGCCAGGCCCAGAGGGAGGGCTCGCCGGCGAGCACCTGGTGGCTGGGTTTGCTACGGAGCCCAGCTGGCACAGCCTGAAAAAGCAACGTGGTGCCTCCCTCTCCATCCTATGGGCCCGCCACTCATGGGAGGAACCATGGGTTTTGGGTGCACAGTGAAAGTCAGGGGCCTCGGCGGACCAGACCCGGGCAGCAGAAGCTGGCTCTGGGAAAGTGGAATGTCACCTCACTGTGGGGGAAGGAGCCAGAACTTGTGCAGGAGGTGGGGTGCTACCAGTTAGATCTGGTGGGGCTTACCTCTACGCACAGTCTTGGTACTGGAACCGTTCTCTGGAGTTGCCCAGGGTGTGGGGATACTCCCAAGTGCCCGGCTGAGCGGGGCTACGTTGGAGTTTACCACGGTAGACGAGAGGGTCGCCTCCCTGCACCTACGGGTGGCGGGGGGCAAAACTCTGACTGTTGTCTGTGCATATCCACCGAACAGCAGTTTAGAGTATTCACCCTTCTTGGAGACCCTGAATGGAGTCCTGTATGGGGCTCCAGTAAGGGACTCCATAGTTCTACTGGGAGACTTCAACGCACCCGAGCGGGCGTTTGTAGTTAGACTTTTGTGCTAGTCATGGACTGTCTATAACAAACACCATGTTTGAACATAAGGATGCTCATAAGTGTACGTGGTACCAGAGCACCCTAAGCCGAAGGTCGATTGATTTTTCTGATCGTATCATCTGACCTGAGGCCGCATGTTTTGGACACTGATCACCATCTGGTGGTGAGTTGGGTCAAGGGGTGGGGAAAGACTCTGGACAGACCTGGTAAGCCAAAACTGGTAGTGCAGGTGAACTGGGAACGTCTGGAGGAGGCCCCTGTCCGTGAGATCTTTAACTCACACCTCCGGCAGAGCTTCTCTGGCATCCCTGTGGAGGTTAGGGACATTGAACCTTAGTGGTTAATGTTCAAAGCTTCCACTGCTGAAGCTGCGGCAGAGAGCTGTGGTCTCAAGGTCATAGGTGCCTCAAGGTGCGGTAACCCTCGAACATCGTGGTGGAAACTATTGGTCAGGGAAGCCGTCCGACTGAAGAAGGCCTTTTGGGATATGTTGTCCTGCAAGTCTCTGGAGGCGGTTGCAGGGTACCGGCTGGCTTGAATGACTGCAGCATCTGCAGTAGCAGAAGCAAATAAGCAAGTGTGAGAGAAGTTCGGAGAAGCCATGGAGAAAGACTTTTGGTCGGCACCAAAGTGTTTCTGGGAAAACATCCGCCACCTCAGGAGGGGGAAGCAGGGAACCATCCAAGCTGTGTACAGTAACGATGGGACACTGTTGACCTGAGGAGGTAATTGGGCGGTGGAAGGAACTCCTGAATCTGACTGACATGCTCTCTATGGTAGAGACAGAGCTGGAGGCTGATGGACCAGAGAGTGTGTGCCAATTACAGGGGTATCCCACTACTCATCCTCCCTGGTAAAGTCTACTCTAAGGTACTGGAAAGGAGGGTTCGGCCGATTGTCGAACCTTAGATTGAAATACAACAATGCGGATTCCGTGCTGGTTGTGGAAGGACCAGCTCTTTACTCTCGCAAGGAGCCTGGGAGTATGCCCTTTCAGTCTACATGTGTTTTGTGGATCTGGAGAAGGCATATGACCGGGTCCCCTGGGATATACTGTGGGAGGTGCTGCAGGAGTATGGGGTAAGGGGGCCCTTTTAAGGGCAATCCAATCCCTGTATGCCCGAAGCGTGAGCTGTGTATGTATTCTCTAGTAAATCGGACTCGTTTCAGGTGGGAGTTGGTCTCCGCCAGGGCTGCGCTTTATCACCAATCCTGTTTGTGATATTCATGGACAGGATATCGAGGCGTAGTCATGGTGGGATGGGGTTGCGGTTCGGTGACCTGGGGATCTCATCACTGCTTTTTGCAGATGATGTGGTCCCGATGGCATCATTGGTCTGTGACCTCCAGCACTCACTGGATCGGTTCGCAGTCGAGTGTGAAGCGGCTGGTATGAGGATTAGCACTGCAAAATCTGAGGCCATTGTTCTCAGCAGAAAACCGATGGAGTGCCTACTCTGGGTAGGGAATGAGTCCTTACCCCAAATAAAGGTGTTCAAGTATCTCGGGGTCTTGTTTGCGAGGGAGTGGACATTGGAGCGGGAGATTGTCCGAAAAATCAGAGCAGCGGGAGAAATATTGCAATCACTTTACCGTACCGGGCAATTTTCCGTACCGGGCAATTTTCATTCCTACCCTCACCCATGGTCATGAAGGGTGGGTCATGACCGAAAGAACAAGATCACAGGTACAAGCGGCTGAAATGGGTTTTCTCAGAAGGGTGGCTGGCGTCTCCCTTAGAGATATAATATAAGAATAAGAATTGGATATAATATGAAATGCAGAATATATTGTTTTGTGTGTAAAGACATCGACCTTAAACCTTCCTCCATTTCTCAGCAGAAAAAAATTTATTGGATTTAAGCCATTAGTCATTAGTTCAACATTGTAAATGATGGCAACATTGATCTCCATAATTATTCCCTGAGATATTTTATTTGTTGTTAGAATCTGTAGCACAATCTTGGGTTCATTACGAACCACCATCTGATTACATTAGACCCGTTTCAGAGTTGTAGTAGAAGGTGGCTGTGGAGGAACTCTGATCCAGCCACATTAGCTGAGAAGACCACCAGCCTCTGCTCAGATCTTCCCTGGGAAGGTCCCATCTGCTCTCTGTGAGTCCCATTTCTCTACCTGGGTGGTGGAAGACACAGGCAATAATGATGTAGGACTGACTAACTGAACTATAATCTGGAGAAATCTGAATTGTGTTCTCCACTGTGTCTTTCTATTGGACATTTAATGTTTGCTAGTGATAGATATTCTTAGAAATTTTACATAAGAATTGGGTTACTGAACTTTATTTAGTTGGTGGAATGTATCAATATCATGTATATATCAACTTTATAGACAAACATTTTCCAAAGCAGTTTATTTTAAACACAATTAAGTTAATATGTATGTAAATATCAATAACATCATTTTGGTGATGGAAAGTGAATGCAACCAAATTTACCCATGAAATGGGACAGAGCGACTTGTAGACCCTTCTATACCATTCACAGGGGGCGGTGGCAACTCCTTTGGCTTCCAGAGATTTTTGGCAGCGATAATAATCTATAAATATAATCCATTCATTGTATTGTATACATATGATGTACATTTATTCTATCTAAATGCATTTTTAAAGGTAGCCTACACTTACTGTTTGTATGTATTTGTGTTAAGTGACACCAAAACCACTCTTACCCAGGTAATTGGTCCAACAGTTTCTCGTCTGGTTCTGGTTGGGGAATCTGGCATCAAAGGGAGCTGTGCGGTAGTTCTGAAGCTTGGTCTGAATATCTTCAGCCATGTTCACTGTTGAGAAACTGATTACACAATAAAAGACAACCGTGCACATTTGCAGGCAATAGAGACCAATATCTTACCCAGGTAACATTCGATGGGCTACTGTGGGCTGGGTTAATTTGGGGGTGTTTGTTCTGATATAAAATTAAGAATTTTAAAGCCTACAATAACTAAATTTTTATTTAGATGTAGACGCATGGTGTATGTATTAGCCTATCGTATTGATAGACTATTAGACTTGATTTTCACCCGACCTTGCCTTATAACCCAATGGTCTTTATTGCCACTGTGAGCTCCACATAGTTTTTGGTAAAATAACAGGCTGTAGTCCAGATTAACGATTACGACATAATTATTTTAATATAGCAAACCGTTTCAGTTTCAAACGACTTCATCAATATGTAGCCTACTTCCTAATAGTGTTGAGAGCACAGCTAGAATGAAACAGAAAATAATATTTGGTTACATGGTAAATTCAACTATTTACTTCCAATTACCTTTGTTTACGTAGCTGGTTTTCTTCAAAATTAGCTATGTTCGTTGCTCTTGACCGATGTGCGTGTCATATGAGCCGGTGTGTGTACGACAGTCTAAAGAATGTAGCCGTGCATTTGTACTATAAGGGTATGGCGGACGTCACATTGGAATGAATGAGAATACTCTCATAGCGGCAGATAAGATATGCACTAGATGTTTAGTGACGTACATCTGTTACAGCTGTCACAGTAGGCTATTCATTAATGGTGCTTTTAACATTTACCTAAACATGCTATATTGTAGGCTACAAGGAAGTATTCTAATTAGAAAACGTCGGCTAGTTACACATTAACTAACAGTGGAATTCAACACGAAATGTGATGTCAGGGCGTATATGCTGATCTTTCGATTTTTGGTCTCAAAAGGCAGTAGACTACATATGGAGCTGCCGATATTAACCATATAGATGTAGGGGCGTTACGTGACAATTGTCGAGGCAAACTTAAAATCTTAAAAAGTAAGATTGCAATTAGACCTAAAGCCTAGTTTATACTGACAGAGTAAAGTACGTCAAATATGTGGATGCGGCCTGGCGCGTTGGCCCTGCGCGCCAGTTGCGAGCCGTGGTGCGCACCTCCGATTTTTTTTACCTGGCGCGGACTTAGTGCTGGGACTTCTACATATAACATAATGTAGATGACTTGCTGAACGCGGAAAGAATAGGTCGGGACAGAGCAACTATTGCGAACCACATATGTGAATATGTTAAGATTGACTAGTTGCTAGGCTTAACAGCTAAATACTGCGGAATTAAAACATAAAAATAGCATCGTCTGTTGCTGTGCGAAGATCGGAAACCTC
The DNA here is from genome assembly GCA_025399855.1 of Forbesichthys papilliferus. Taxonomy (NCBI): domain Eukaryota; kingdom Metazoa; phylum Chordata; class Actinopteri; order Percopsiformes; family Amblyopsidae; genus Forbesichthys; species Forbesichthys papilliferus. The sequence continues at coordinate 7,391 of JAODOY010000802.1, read as the reverse complement.
CCGTTCAAATAACATCCATTTATGTCTGTAAACATTTTCTTCTCTTAAGGCTGGTAATTTTGAGTAAAATGCATTGCCTAGTTGACATTAATTTAGCCTGATCGATCAAGCAGTATTAAAACAAATGTAATATAGCCTAGATATTAAAATACCTGTTCTAATAACACGTCGTCACGTCGGTATAGGATATGTGCATTTATCTAGAGAAGATGTTTATTTAAATAGTTTCAACATTGTCAACACCCAGTCTGGTTAGACTATAAATACGAGAAACTTTTTATTGACAAACTGGTGAACAGCAAAACCGATGTAGGCTATGTAGAATACACTTCTGACTACTATTTTCTTCAACGGGCAAACCGAGAGTAGGCTGGTGTAACGGAGTATTATAATTATTCCACTTGGTTATGGAGCCCTCTGCTGATCAAGCTGTGTAATAACTGACTGAAGTTACGTGACTTGCGTGACTTTTGTACAGTCAAAGTTGCAGACACAGTGGTAGGTCGCATTAAGTTGGTGTCTCGTGAAATATCTATGTATTGTACTGTTGCTGGATTTGATCCATGTCCACTGTTGAACAGGAGATGCCCACGGAACAGCTTTTAACAAGCAATGCTATCAAAATACAATGCAAATGAGTTGTTAATTTAGTTAAACTAGTGTATCATTAGCTGTTCAAGGTGTTGCATTGACAGGTGTCGTGACTCGTGCACAAAAGTGATTGTCCAAAGAACACCGTATGAAAGTGCATTTTATGGTTATATTCACGCATTTTAAAATATTAACAATTAATGGATAGATCATTTAGGACACAGAGCAGAAATGATACGTAAACTACACCACTGACATAAAGGTAGAATATTAGTCCTATATTTGCACGTTTTGAGTGTTTTAGCAAGATAGTAGTTGTAGATGCACGTTGTTGACAGTCTACCAATGACGGCCCCTGCTCAGAAAATGTATTTGTGAGAGCAATTGTTTTAGTGACCCATTCAATAGCCTAGGTGTAGCAGGTAGAACTGTACCTGGTTAGGGTTAGTAGGGGACACTACTTATATAGTTAAGTTATAGAATCAAAACAGATAAAAGCATAACTTTTTTCCACTATAGCTTGCATACAGAATATGTCTGTTATTCTAATCTTAATTAAGTAGTGCTTTTGTTGTTATAAAAAATAAATAAAGTTTTATATAGTTTTGAACCTGCATTATTGAGAGAATATTGATCACAATCATGCACATATCTAATTGAGCCACTGACACACTGCTTTGAAGCATGTCGGCCATATAGGAGGATACATATTTAAAGTATGAAAAGTATAAATTTAGACTGCACAAAGCCTATTGCACTGAATGCAATGTATTGCTAATGGTTAAAATTCTTTCTATAACCAAAAAAAAAGGGAGAATGCATGTGTAATGCATTCCCTGGGTGTTTCTCAATGTTACGGATGCTTCCTTGGTAGGACAGATCCATCCAAGTGCCTTCCTAGTCGGGTCCTTCCAAGACTAGGAAAGACATTCGAACAACATGTAATGGAACGGCGATTCGCACAGGATTGTGGGTATTTTTAGTACGCAAAGGATGCACACATGCATCCTTCAAAATCGTCTGATCGAAGGACTGAGTCCTTGGTAGAATTCTAAAGTATCCTAGACATGGGAACGGTACTTTATCGAGATTTGATGACGTACCATCCTTGAAATACAGCTGTCAAGGATCCTTCCTTGACATAGAGAAACACCCCCTTTTTCACCCGTAAACCTTAAGACAGGGGTTTACCTATCTAAATTGCAGGGCTTGAATCCACAACCTTAATGTTGAGAGCCAAACACACAAACTGTTATACTAATTGCTTAAACTGACATCTTGTTCTTGTAAGGTTGCTTAGACAAAAAAATTGATATAGTCCAACATGCCTTCAGCAAGGATATTAAATAAGAGAAGCATTGTGTATGAGTATTCATTTGTTGTCTTTTGTTTTAGGTTAAAAAAAATTATAGCGAAGATTATTTCCCTGGAATCTTGCAGTCATATTGTTCGTGTTTACACAGCAGATTTCAGAAGTCCAGGGTCTGCTACGTTGCAGACGGTACTGGGAAAATGAAATTGGTCTTATGAGAAAGGCTTATAGGTGCTGGAGGGGGAAACATATGTTTTCACTAATCTTTCAGTACGGAATCATGGAGGGATCTTGCTAGTACAGCAGGCACATGTATAGAACGAGTTCAAGATATAGCTGTACCAGAAGTAATGCCATGTAGAGGATCGGACAGAGATTCTGAAAATGGTAAATGGAGAAATATGTGTTTATCTGGCAGACAGGTGAAAGTGTGGCCATTGTAGGAAGAGGCAGCAAGCATTTAGTGCAAAAGCGAAACATCATAGGTGTGAAGGATGTCAGTTGTACTGAGTTGTTGCCATTAGTGGTACTCTGGTTTTCAGTATTGACAAACCAGATGTAAGGTTAACACTCACAATGTCTGTGCTGAATGCAAATTTAGTAGCCAATGAGCTCCTGCAACTGTTGGAAGATGTGGAATTAGTTGAAGAGCATCTTGTGGAGGGCGGGGCTTTTACGTTAATGCATAATGTGGATAGTATGATTTGTACACTGACAAAAACCCAGTCCAGGACTAGATTGAAATGACTTAGACTCATCTCAGAAAGCAGGAGATTCCTCTTTGTGATCATGCGGATGAAATAATGGGCCATTTAATGGGCAAGGCCAGAGATGATGTGAAGATAGCCTTGCCTAGTGATTCTGTTTTAGATGTTCGACGGGAACCTGACCTGAACTTTCAAGCAATTCTCTATTCTGATGGGCACCACGTTTCAGTTTTAGTTGAGGACAAGTGGAATGTGTGGAGGGTTGAGGGGTTATGGTTCTTCATCATGGAAGGAGGAAGGGGGTAGTCCGAACACAGACAATTTAGTGGTCGGACAATTTAGCTGTGCGGGGGACGGCTGTCTCTCATGTAGTCGAATGTCTCTCATGAATATAAAGTTCCTGAGTTGACTCTGTGTCACAGACACAATAGCCATGCCTACTTCACCTGCACGTGAGAAGCTCTGTCTCAATGAATTCACTGAACATATTCTACAGCTGATGCGGACCACAACAACATTCACTTGTAAATCTGCAATCGCAAGTGGTGGGATGAGTGTGTGGTTCGGTGACCTGGGGTACTCATCACTGCTTTTTGCAGATAATGTGGCCCTCATGGCATCATCGGTCTGTGACCTCCACTCGACTGGATCGGTTCGCATCTGAGTGTGCAGTGGCTGGGATGAGGATTAGCACCGCAAAATCTGAAGCCATTGTTCTCAGCAGGAAAGCAATGTAGTGCCTACTCCGGGTAGGGAATGAGTCCTTACCCTATGTGAAGGAGTTCAAATACCTTGAGGTCTTCGCTAGTGTTGGGACATTGGAGCGGGAGATTGACTGGAGAATCGGAACAGCAGGAGCGGTATTGCAATCACTTTACTGCATCGTTGTGATGAAAAGCATAAGCTCTCTATCTACTGGGCAAATTTCCTACCCTCACCTATGGTCATGACCGAAAGAACAAGATCATGGGTACAAGCCGACAAAATGGGTTTTCTCAGGGTGGTGGCTGGCGTATCCATTAGAGATGGGGTGAGAAGCCTGGCTATCAATGAGGAACTCTGGGTAGAGCCGCTGCTCCTTTGCATCGAAAGGAACCAGTTGAGATGGTACGGGCATCTAGTAAGGATGCCTCCTGGGTGCCTTCCTTGGGAGGTGTTCCAGGCATGTTCGGCTGGGAGGAGGCCTCTAGGAAAACCCAGGACTAGGTGGAGAGATTATATCTCCACACTGGCCATCTCGGGATCACCCAGTCAGAACTTGCTAATGTAGCTCGGGAAAGGGAAGTTTGGGGTCCTTTGCTGGAGCTGCTGCTCCTGCGACCCAACTCCGGATAAGAGGGAGAAGATGGATGGATGGATGGAACTGAGTTAATTCTTCAAGTAAAACCTAAATGCAAAAATGTTGTAAGGTACATTTTGTAAGGCTACACACACATCTTGTTTTGATTTATTGACTCATTTGATAAAATAATATTCCAGTTGTTATAGGAGCCGTGTTGTAGAGTTATATACTAATCTCCTCAGCGGAATGTCAGGATGATGACAGGGTAATGATGACATAAAGATATGATACGAAATATAGACCAATGCAAATCTTGGTGACTTCTGAGGGGGGCCAGTGTGGTGACCAGCGATTGTAATGGGGTGGCACTGGCCACCCTGGCCCACACTTAGCTCACCCCTGGGTGTACTGAAATTAAATGTATTATTATTATGAACATTGCTTCAAATAGTCTTACCCAAAACTCACACTCACCCGATGTTGCCCCATCCACCACTGCTCTATGCCATCTGTTTACCTTTTTTATTTTGATACACATATCTCTGACACACACACACCTCACTGCCGAAATCACTTTCAAATGTGTAAGGCTTGCTACACCAGTCAGACAGATTACCGCAGTGATCCATGACACAATGAATCACCACACCCATACATTTCTTTCCTTCCCCCTGCCTGTGAATAGTTGTCACCTGGCTTGTCATTATGGGCTGGGACAACTTTAATGCGGTAGGTTATTGAACAAGACTGCTGAGCTGCTGAGAGGAAAAGTATCAAAGTAACGAGGCACACTGGAAATAGAGTAAACGTCAGGAGTTAAGAGGAATCTATTGGCTACACGTTACTTTTACAGGTCAGCTGTATCAATAACAATAGTAAGATCTAGCATAATACAGGGTTTAACGAGGGTTGAAACATTAGTGTTCTGGTATTTCCTAGGTATATTTATTATGTTGTATATTTTGAGTTGCACCTTTCACCAAACTTTAAAAATACCTTATAATATACCGGTCATGTAATGAATGTATGTTACTATTGATTATTTACTTGAATTGTGTCAAATCAACCAGTCTTTTTGATGTCTCCATGCAATACTTTTTTATCTTCAAATAGATGCATATGTTTTCTGATTATTCACAAATGAAGTGGCATCTTAAATGTGTCTCTCAACTTTAACTTTAATTTTATGATTACACAAATAAAATTAAAATAATATTTTAACAATAGGTTCAATGAATCAATCAGTCCCACTAATAGCATCAACTCATTGCTTTATCTTGCAGCCATCTTCCAGAATGGGCACAGGGCCCAGCAAGGATAAGTTTTATTGTAACCAGTATCTGAATGGACATGAACCACCACCACTTGCCCACCAAGGTGCTTCATGAGAACATTAACACAGCATGTTTACCTGTCAACTTCTTTAACAGCCTTTGTTCTCAGTTCTCTCTATTCTGTATCAATCGCATTCTGTCACTTTTTGAGTTATTAATTTACATCTTCCATTTTCTCCTTTTCATTCACGTATATATCCTCTTTGCTTCGATTGTCACCATCAGTGTCGCTAGCTAACGAAAGACTGGATGAGACCAACCAAGTTTTCCAGCCTGAAGGTCAGATGACTTGGGTCATTCTCCATAGAGACCTGCCAGGCTACCCAGAAGACAACACCCTTCAGATTAATTATGTATTCCCTGATGGAATACAGATGGTAGGTTTATAAAAATGTAGTCCCCCTCCCCCCATTAAAATTTTTTTTTTAAAGCAAAGTATTAGGAAATCTGCATCTACATTAACTATAAGTGTCAGTGTAGAGTGCAATGTCTGTTTTCAGAAGAAACTGGGTTAATGGGCCGACAGAATTCTACAAGTTATAGGCTACTATTTAGTAGGCCTATAATAAATAGTAGTAGTAGTAGTAGTACGATGCTAAAAACAAACTAATTGTTTTATAATAAAGCTTCAAAATCTAAATCACATTTTTTTTTAAATGTATGTTAAATATATTTGTATATTATGGATAGATCATGTGAGCTAAGGCTTCAGTAGGGAGTCTGACAGCATTCTTTCAATATGTTAATCAGGTTTGACAGGTAAGCAGGGCCAAAGTTAAGGAAGCAGGAAAAAAAAAACCTGTTCATAAATGCAAAGAATTCTAGATTATTTTCTTGGAAATGATAGTCTTCATTTTAATCACTACACTAGTATTTGTTCATTTAAATATTGACAATGTTACAGTAGAATTATAGAATTAAAAATACTTTATTCCTCAGGAAATTACAGTTTTTTTTAGTAGGGGAGGGTTAAAAAGATCGAATCTCATTAAAATGTATCTTAAATTTTAATAATAATAATAATAATAATAATAATCTAACCTACCAAAGGGGAGGACGCAGACACACTTGGCAGCTGCTTCTCCTTTGGTGTCGAATATATTTTAGAGGCTGAAACATTATTAGCATTTAATATTGTTTTATTAAAGGGCACATTTCATACACTTAACAGCTAATTTCTATTATTCCCTAAAATGTTTTTGTGAAGTAGGCAATATTTTTTTATGAAAAAACACCTTAGCATTTTTTTAAATCATGTCCTTCAAATTAAATTTCACCCCCTACAGTGTTGACAAGCTGATTTAGTGACTGTTTCTTAACATTTTACCCATGTAATTAGCTGTCCTGTGATCCAACCTTGCAGTCAACGTAAAACAATGTAAACAATGGCTTCTGCTATGCCAGGATTACAGCCTTACATGTATGAACCCGAGTCAGAAGAGGAAAGTGACAGAGCAGACACTGCAGACCACAATGTTAACTTAAGAAAAAGTGTCCAAATCTATCCTCAAATTCTGTCCAGTCCTCGCTCCCCTACACATATTCGCCATTAGAACGTGAGTCTAGTCTCCTGCTGTTGCTTGCAACATGATTAGCTAGCTAGCACCGTAGCCCAGCTCAAACCAACTACAAAAATTTAAAAAGGCCACACAAACAAATGCGTTAAAGTACGATGCGTGTAAATCGCCAGAAATTACCATTAAAATCAAAATGACCCACTTCCTTTTAGATGTAAAGAATTGCTCAGTCTTTTTTGTACAGCTGGACATGTTTCATGTGCCACAGAAATTTTGTACATGTCGGTCAAACGTGCCACGGGGGCGGCTTTGTTGATGTCACAATACCATACCATATTAGTTTTTCAATTGAATTATTTACATTATAGTACACATTCAATGTGGAAAAAGTTCTGACATGATCTCTTTCTTTTACATCTCAAAAACCTAGCATTTTAACGTGTGTTGACTTTTTATATCAACTGTACAGTATGTGCCATGGGGTTGGCTACTGTAATATTGTCTGTATATATATATATATATATATATATATATAGCAATGATGGTCTAATATCCGTTGCTCATTGACATCTGAAGTCTGGCTTTGTGTGGCCCACTCGGGCTCTGATGAAGTACCACTGGGACCTAGAAGCACTCTCGTGTGGGCAC
>JAODOY010000801.1:0-13401 GCA_025399855.1 Forbesichthys papilliferus | reverse complement strand
CACACACACACACACACACACACACACACACACACACACACACACACACACACACACACACACACACACACACTTCATTGTCCAAAGGTAGGGGTGTATCGTAACCTTTTAAACTCACTATTCACTAAACAGAGATCTATTGGTGAGATACACTTGAGATAAGCAGGTTCAAGTGTGCTCCTAATTAACCAACAACAGTCCCTTGCTCTAGAGACTACATGCTTCACATATAGTATGTCCCCTCCAGACAAATACTGTACGTGGAGAGCACTATAGCCAACATTTCCTGAGAGGCATTTGCACAGTAAATTATTGTAAGCACCTCTTTAAGCATTACACTAATTCAATTGGTACACATCGCCAATGTCTGCATTGATCTAAATATCTGCCTGCTTTAGCGTAGCAGAATCTATTACCTACTCGCGTCTCTCCAGCATAAACAACGGCACCAATACACTTCAAAGCCCTGCAAACAATTCCCCCAACACTCTACCTCCTTATGAATTTGTTTGTGTGGCAATAATAGGCGAAACACAATCACGTCCATTCCAAAGTCATTTCCTCTCATCTGAGCCCATCATCATTCCAGCGTCACGCTGTTCTTATTCTGAAAAGGCCAAAAGGTGTGCGTCTTCACAAGACAGCCATTGCCTCGCGTAAAGCCTATAGGCGCGCGCTGTGGCAGGGGCAGAGCGAGATGACATACATCAAACACAGGCCATCTCTGTCAGCGACTAATGATCTTGACAGAACATTAGTTGATAGGTTTACCAGCTTAATGGGAGAGATATAAAAAGAGAAGAGAGAGAAGCTCGGGGGGGGGGAGGCCAAGAGAGACGAAGATATGCGCTTGTGTGTGTAAAGAGAGGAGTGATATATTACATGGTGCGGTGCGCTGTGCCTTTCATCATCATGGCCTCCCATAAAGTCCAGCCAGTCATGAAATGAGAATGTTAAAACCGAGCTACAAACACGCCGTACTCCCGGAAACTGTGCCGTCAGCGCGGTCGCGCGCACCAGCGCCATTCTGATTCCTCCGCAGTTCAAACAACGATTTTGCACATTCAGATATGTGACGCAAATTAGAACAATGTATGACTGGGTAGAAAAGGCAGAAGAAGAAAAGGGGGGAAAGTAAGGTAATTTCAGAGGTGGCTTTGTGTAGACAGGCACCACCTGCGCTGCAACCCAACATGGACGTGTGGTTGCTGCAGAGCATTAATGATGCTGCCCTTTTGAAGTGACTGGATTTGGAGGAGAATAAACAAATGTGCTCGGCATCTATCAGGCATTCGCTGCCACTTTCTCGCTTCATCAAGGACGCCACGGAGGAGGAATGGCGTGTCCTCAAATCCTGAGGAAGCCCTTCGACGGTTCATTCCCGCTCAAACCTGTGTCCTTTGCCCGCTATGCTACACTTCATTAGGGAGCCAAACAAATGAATGTGACTTTTACAATCCACCGTGCAGTGGGAGAGGAAGGGGAAAAAATTAACTCATGAGAAAAGGTCACGGTCTGTTCATGCAGCGCGCTCGTGTGTGTGTGTGTGTGTGCGTGTGTGTGTGTGTGCACCTGCACATGCTTGCATAGCGGGTGATTTTGATTCATGGGGAGAGAGAGAGAAACAGAGAGAGAGATGGAGAGAGAGACAGAGAGAAGTCACGGATGCTTGTCGATGCTTTCTCGCAAACCAACGCACGTGCCGTGCACATACAAACACACACACACGTTGCCTGCCTCTACCTCCTCTGGTTTACTGCAATGCGCCAGTAGTGGTTAGCAGCGAGGCGCTGGGAAAGACAGGCGAGTGAAAGAAGCAGATAGGCAGAGAGAGAGAGAGAGAGAGAGAGAGAGAGAGAGAGAAAGTGGGGCAAGCAAGGCAGGTGCTTGTGAGAGGAAGAAAAGAGCAACGCCCAATAGCATGACAGCGTGGACTTCAACTGGACTTCACCTTTATTCCTCTCCCTCGACCCCATCGGATACATTTTTTAATGCGGCCTCGTCAATAGCACCTATCTCCCCCCCCCCCCCTTACCCCTGACAAATGCATTTTTCAAAACGTGTGGCCATCGATAGTCATTTAGTCTGCATCGTTGTCCCTCGAGCCGGGCCCGGGATCAATTGAGGTGATGAAAATACAGATAATTCAGACGCGGGAATGAACCGCTGCTCTTCTCCGTAACCAACAGATATCAGCACATTCAGCTGTATGGAAAGTCTCTCTCTCTCTCTCTCTCTCTCTCTCTCTAGAGACTCAATAGGACTACTAGGGTTGTGTGGCGTGACAGAGCCACGTTGCCCGTAAAGGGAGCTAATGCTCTGCAGCGCAGATGTTCTGTTATTTGCTAAGCCCCGGTTCACCTGATGTGTTTATGGGTCACACGCATGTCTATCCATACAGGTAATGGTACATGCTTCTGAAATTGGACTGCAGTACGAACGTACTCTAAAGCAAGAAAATGGATATGTAGGATTTACTGTCTGAATACAGTAAATGAGCGTATGGGGAGTATGCAACGTGTTAACATTTACGTATGCAAACAGGTGCGAGATCTATGTCACCGTAGGTTATTCATATTTGCCAATTTATGTAACTCGTTCTGATAGAGTTTATCTAATGAAATAGAGCAGGGCTTATGTTATCCACATACTGTAGGTCACTTGCTGAACAAACACTTGGCCCAATCTCACCTTAATCCATAGCTGGCCTAATTGGATCTGGACAGCGCAAGAGACTACCTCTGTGTGTAAGACAGTGTATGTGCGTGTGTGCATTTGTGCATTTATGTGTGTGTGTGTGTGTGTGAGTGTGTGCGCATGTGCCTGTGTATGTGTGCGTGTTTGCATTTGTGCATTTGTGCGTGTGTGTGTGAGTGCATGTGCATATGTGTGTGTGTGTGTGTGTACCGGTATCGTTCTCCTGCCATAGTTGTGCCATTTACACCCTAAACTGTAAGACAATTAGAAGCCATGGAGACCTAATTATACGCAGGGCCCATGCTCCATCTCTTTCTAATGGAGCAACAGAGCACACCCCCAGGGTAGATCTTCTAGCCAGTTAATTATGCTATTATTCTATTATTCCAGACCAGAGGAAAGAGGGGGGGGGGGTGTGTGTGTGTGCTGGGGGTCACCCTGACCTCTAGCACCCATTGAGAGAGAGAGGAGCCACAGTCTATGCCCTCTTCCGGCTCCTCTGCCTTTTCGCCGCGTGACCAAGGCCCAAGCAAAGCCCCGCCCGCAGAAGGCAGCGCGCCACGTTGGCCCCGGTCCAAATGGAGTGGGCACACCATGGCTAACCCTCCCCCCTTAATGCTCCGGCCTAATAAATCTGGTTAGTTTGCCGACGACAGCGGAGCGTCTGGCTGCCGTTAACGGTGAATATGAATGAGGCTGGGGTCAGGGAAGCGGAGGCTGGGGCCAGGCTAACATTTAGAACCCCTCTCGCTTAAGACGGCCCAATACCGGCTGTGGCCGGCAGGTTTCTCTTACAGCGTGTTGATATGCAGATGTGTTACCAGTGGGGGCTAATAGTCTGGTTTAATGCCTAATTAAAGCTGCTAGCTGATCAGACTAATATTCAGCTAAAATCTGAAGCGTCCCCTCTAAGCCCAATCAATCATAGTTCAGTGGGCTACATGGACTCCGCTGGGCATCTCTAAGATGGATGGCCCAGCCCCCCTCGGCATCATCCTTCAAGCTCCCATAGAGAATGATGTCACTCATGCAGACTATAATGGATCTCTAATGAACTCCAAATCCCGCGCCGGTACACTTACACTGCATTATTGCTGGCTGACCCCTGACCCCCCAGTGGACTAGAGTACAGAGCGCTAGAGTGCACAGCTAACCCTGCAGAGATTGGACAAATAGTTATTTTATTATACACACACACAGAGATTTGCACAGGAGTACTGTATGCATTATAGAGAGAGAAAGAGAGAGTGTGTGTGTGTGTGTGTGTTTTAATCTACCAACCACACTTCTATGCAGTCTTACCCTTAGTCAGTAAGACTCAGGAAGGAAGTATGGAGTGTGTGGCTGTACTGTAGAAACGATACAGGCCAGTTGTACTGTATACAAGGTCAAACGTTGTACTGTATACAAGGTCAAACAGTACAGGCCAGTATGAATTGAGAGTATGCCTGAGGCCTTTCAGTGGTAGAAGGCCAGCAGGTAATGTCAAAGGCGAATGACTCTCTATAACTCTAACACACTATAATATAGCACTTGACAAATTCCCACCAAAAGTTAAATAAATAATACACTCTTAGATGGGCATCCAACTCTCCCGTGCTACTATAAAAGAATATAAAACACTGTTTTCTATTTAGACAAATTCCTCTATCAAGGACAGAGAAACTCAACAATGTGTGTCAGGAAGGGAGGAGGCGCGAGGGTTAGGGGGAGAGAGACAGACGGCATGGTAAAGGAGGAGCAGCAGAGTTCAGCTAATTGCCCGATGATGGAATTTTAGTGTCTTCTTCATTATAAAGCAGCCTCTAAGTGGTATTGATCTGTGTGTGTGTGTGCGTGTGTGTAGGGGGGAGCAGGCGTCCTAGAAGGGAGAACAGGCCTGGTGGTTGGTCTTGTGGTAGTCATGTGGTTTTAGGGAGCCCAGCCGCTCTGAGACCCTGCATTATTCAGCAGGCATTCTGACAGGACGCCTCAGTCTGGCCTGCCAAGCCCGTTCAGGTGCCCTGGGAGTAGCCCCAACTCCACTGCATCACCCTACACCCACACCCACACACACACACACACACTTGCCCTGAGAAAATACCATCTGGTCCCGATGGACTAGCCCTTGTTGTTTTGCTGTGATCGACCTTGTGGTCCACAGAGGGGTTAATCTATAATGAACTAACTTAAGGTGCTGTCTTTATACACAACTAGTCACTTAAAGCCAATCAACCTGTCCTCGTAAAAGCACACAGTATACACTTTCTGACAAACCAAACTTTACATCATAGTCCTGCAGTTTAAGGCCATCAGTGTACCCGCTTTGAAAACTGTTGCTCAACATGCAGTATAAAAAGAGCCAAAGACTGGAGATATAAATAAAACTATGGCTGTGAGGAAACCCATTTCGTTTTTTTCTCTGTGCACTGTTTATATAAAATGTTCTGGAACCATAACATTTGAGTTACATTTTATACCCACTTAAAAAATCTGAAAATACTGATTATTACATGTCTTGGTATTCAGTTCAATAATTAAGATACCACCCCAGCTGAATAAGAACCAATCAGGAGAAAATAAAGCTGGGGGCCTGCCTCGGTAAAATGGGCAACATTAATAACAATGCAATTCCAAATGTACCAGATGAATACAGCCCAAACCCGAACATTGAGAAGTTGGTTCCAACATCCCCTAGATGACACATGCACATGGTGGACAGCAGAGACACAGGTCATCCATGCATGCATTAATCATTCTATGGTTCCTGGCCACCGGTAAAGGGTCTTAGTCTTATATAATGTATCTTTGTTATCACTGATTGCAATTACCATGGAGATCAATGGGTATGATCGATACCTTACAGCAATTAACATTTAATATCCCTCCCCACAGCCACTTACTCCATTAATTGCTGATTGATTATGCGAAGGCTGGGAGCACTGTGGCTGTAGGAGTAGCATGGATCCATTGGGTCTGTGAAGGCCAGTTGCTCCTCTGTAGAACCTCTGACTCCTGCTAATACCGTGTCGATACAGGGGGGGGGGTCTTCCTCAACTAGGGATGGGAGGTAATAGGGTGAGATAGGGGGTCCCCCGCCCAATAGGTCTTATTTCTTCACTGTTGCTTATCTCTTCTTCTTCTTCGCGGCCGCTCTCTTTCTGGTCAGATATTAGCCTTTGGCCCCTTCTCCTCCATCTCGTCTTAATCTTATCAGCGGTGGCGTATATTTCCCGGGGAGAAGACTGCTTTCCATTTTTATTCAATTCCGGCCTTTCAGGTGGACCCATAATACGATCGGTTCCCACAGAACTCCGGCGCACCTATTCGTTTTTAAGCCATATAGAGTGCAGATGACAGATAAACGCGCCATATTCTGCTCCTTGTGGCTTCGCTATAGGCCTCGGTGTGTCGTGTGCTAACGGAACAGCTAGCCAAGCAATTTCACAATGACCGATTTACAAGTATCTTGGCGCGTCAAATAACACTTGAACACCATTGTATAGACAACATTGGCCAGTCAGGTATCACCACTTTTGGCCGCAATATTGAATGTGCCAATTCCATGACACAGAAAGCCCCGGCGCATTATGGGATAGCCAGTAAGCAGCGAGTGTGCAATGGTGGAGCTACATAGAGAACCAGACTAGCAACAGTGCTAAAAAGCATCCGACACCTTAAACAGTGAGCTGACGACACACGGGCTGCAATTTCGGACACGGCCTCCGTCTGAACCGGTCGATACTGGACAGGATTGGAACAGGCACAGCTGCGGTACGGCAGGAGGAATTTAATTGGACGAATGTGGTGAGGCTCAGCGGGAAGGCGGCAGTCTCTGGAATGCTAGCACAGAGAGAAGGGTGTGTGTGTGGGGGAGGGATGGCTGGGGGGAGACAGCACTCGGGAAGGTTTCGCTTAATAAACACTTTGTTTTCTGCTGACGATCAGAGGAGAGGACACACTGGTACATCCAGGGGATCAATGGGCTGATTTGTTCCAAACACTCCGTGTTCAGCGGACCCTTGTTTACCCCCGGGACAGGGTGGAGGGTAGACAGCGATTGAAGCAGAGAGGGGAAGGGGGGGGGGGGGATCAAGAGGAGGATGAGGAGGAGAGTGGGCGATGGATGGATGGATGGATGCAGAACACACAAGGGTGTGAAAACAGCAGGAGATTGGAGAGGCATGGAGAGAAAGATGATGATTTGGTGGGGTGTTGGGGGCGGGGAGCCGAGCTGGTGTAAGATGAAAATACAGACAGCAATGACAAAAGGAGGGGTGGGAGAAGATTTGGGGGGGGGGCAGAGGATCAAGCACAAGAGGTAAACGCTGACAAGAGTCACAGGGAGAGAGAGAGAGACAGAGAGAGAGAGAAGGAGAGAGAGAGAGAGAGAGACAGAGAGAAGGAGAGAGAGAGGATCACTGCTTGACGGACAGGCTTCAGACACGCTGTGGTTGTCACAGACTGGGTCAAGCAGGTGTTTTATTGTATTCAGTTCTTTTTAATTTTTTTATTAATAAATAAATTTAAACTAAGTTAAACACACTTTGGCGGGGAAGAGGCGGTCTAAAGTAAATACATGTTATGCTACTGTGTGCAAATCTTTTTTTCTGGGTGTGGGGAGGGAGAGAGGAGATGGAAAACCTCTGTAAGACAGACTACCACACACACACACACACACACACACACACATACACAGTTTTCTCCTGGTATCTCAAAAATGGAAAAACAACTATATTTCTTCACCCTGTTTATCTCTCTCAGGGCAACTTCATTCAAGAAACGATGATGAGAGACGGAGGAGGAGGGGAGCAGTTAGATAATAGCCTGCCTAGCAATTTTGTGTCCTCTCCACAAAAGAGAAAAGGGGGCCTTGGTACATAATGGCAGCAATTGTATCTGCAAAGATTTCCATTGCCATTAGTGTATTGTTCACCATTGTGGGGCTCGATGTCACTCAAAACGCTGAGGCGGCATCAAATCACTATGCTACTGTCTCTTGGGGCTTTTATGGCCAACACCATGAATGAGCTGCTGTGGCGTTATCCAGCGGGCCCAATAATTATACAGTTCATCATTAACGCTTGCCCACTAAAGCCAATTAGCAATCAAATAACACCCGGAGAGGCCAAATGATCTCAAAGGTCATGAACAAACAGGAAATTGCAGGGATCTTATCTGGGCATGGCTACAACTCATCAAAATTGGCCAATAATGGTCCTGATTTTTTTTCTTTTGTTAAAGTGACTTTAGTCAAGATAGCATGAAGTGATGGTATATCTTGTCCTTTGATCGCTCACATGGCACCGTATCAAAGCTCGAGGAGGCGCGTGCTTCACATTTCCCCCTGTCATTAAGTTTTCTAAACGACTACATAGTGCACTGTTCAGGGCCAAAGCAATTTGTGTCGATTGTCCTGGGCGGACAAGCAATATGCTTTCAATGGCAGCCAATATGTCCACAGATGAAGCCACAAAGATAGGAAGCTAAACACTGCAGCTATGGAAGATAATCTCATCTCAACATAACAAAAAGGTCACAACGAATGGTTCCATTTAACACAAGAATATTTATTTGACAAGAGCTAATAACAGACTTTGGTGTATGCTGTAATTAAACGTCTTAGGTAATGAAGAACTGAAGTAATACTTTTGGAAAAAATAAAGTCTAAAAACATTTAAAAACCTCCCTTAGACCCATTGTTTCCTTCACGCCTGGCTAAACTGTTCCATCAACAAGTCCTTTTAGCTTTGCTCCCAAAGGTGAGCTGGGGGAAATGAATATAATAATAGTAATACACAAGAAAAAAGCACATCTGTCAACATAAATGAAAAACACAGCCAGGGGTGAACAGATAAGATGCAAGACACAAATGAAAAGTGTAAAGGTATAAATGTTCCACGGTCTGCAGGTATAACTATGTATTATGGAGGAGCTATCCGTGCGATGCTTAAGGCGTCCATTCTTCCACAAGGAAAATAGCAACAACGCCATGTTCCAACTTCCAGCCAATCAAATGTGCCCCCGGGGCCAAATCATTTTGGATGCGGCGTAGCGCAGTAATCTCAGCCAATCCTTTCCTGTGACTGCAGGCGCTTTAGGGTCAGCGACGTGGGCCGCGTTGTGCGGAGAACGTCGCCAGGCAGCAGCAGTTATAGCCCGTGGCCACGAATACGCAGCGGCAGCCGGCGCCGCACAAACGCCATTCCGACGAGGCAACGTTTCGTGATATCAGGGAGAGACCTTTTATCTTCTTGCCATATAATGGCAATGCGGGTGGGTCTTCTCTTCGCATTCTGTATTATGCTCTGGCGTTTGTGGGTGTACAGGAGAGCTGCGGCCCCCGTAGGATTTAATATCTTGGCGGTGTTTTAATAAGCTGCTAGCTGCTTGGGGTGCAGAGGGGGCGTCAGCAGATGTGTGATACACGGAGGAGACTTATCTTCCTGTGCGGTTTGCTTCACTGGGCCTCGCCTCACCCCATCTCTCTCTCTCTCTCTCTCTCTCTCTCCCCCCTCCTTCCCCTCAGCCCTCAGACGCTCCACAAACCCAGAGAGTGAATAAACATGCGATGTCCCTTCTGCTGGTCAAATCCAATATGATGATACGATGCACGCGTACAATGAAGTGAAGACTGGAGCATTAAAATCACAACTAACCAGATGACAGAGGAGATTAGAGGAGCGGTGCTGGTGTCCTATGGGAAAACTAGGTCCGAATGTGTAGGCTAGAATTCCCTGTAGTAACCACCTGTCTGGAATACTTCTAGTGATAATCTTCCAAAATAAGGATCCCGCTGATCAATGTTGGGATGCTACTGTATATGTCATGAGGACACTGACTAGTAGAGAGAGAGAGCCTCCCAGAGTCAACATGTATTAACATATATTAACCACTCCTGTATATAACAGAAAAGTAGTTTATTTTACACATGAAGAATGTTCGTTCAAACGCACTATGCAATGTTTGATAACAATGTATTGTCTGGTGTTTATTGTAGCATGGTTTGTTCTATGTTACAAAATAAATCAAAAGTACTCTGGTTAAAACGAGTCTCCAATAAGACTAACAATCCTCGTGTCCGAAGCAGAGAGGACAAGAGAGGCTTAATCTTGTCAAACACTGCACAAAGCAATCAGCAGGACTGATCTCCGATGAAGGGAGCTGGATTATAATCAAATAGAGGATGGGAGCCTGGATCCCATCCTGTGGGATTACGGGTGCCCGGCAGAGCTGAGGAGCAGCAGCGGGGGCAGGACAGAAGCTGGGGGAGCAGAGAAGACACAGTGAGAAGAACGGGTGCAGGGCTTGCGTGGGCAAGGTGGCGTCATGCATCACGACCTGTTTTAACAGTACTTCAGGTTAACTACAGCTACCACGTTTTCAGTGGTGGTGTGTGGTTGCCATGTGGTTGGTTGCTATGGTACATTATAGTAGCAGTAGATCACTGGTCTTGCTAGCGGAAGAAAAACATGTGCGCGCACGCACACGCACGCACGCACACAAAAGGGGGATATGTTGCGGTCCAAAAGTCTGGCAAAATAATAGTCGGTGCAATAAAAATAATTATTATATTCGTTCAAAGCATCCACCCAAATAATCATCAGGAAAAAATATGAAATACAATGAAGTGTCTCTCTGTCGCTCTCCACAACTCGTGACTAGCGGACCTCAAAATGCATAGCACAGAGTGTGAAAAAGTGAATCAGACAGATGCTACGTAGCGTACAGTATATTGTCGGTTAGCCCTGACAGACCTCAGCAGAGTACGTCGCAAACACACAGCAAGCGTGAACAGAATCGCACCAGAACGGATCAATGGGCGCAGATGAGCAGTGGGCCGCACGATCGAGCTAACCCTGTTGATAAGTCACGTTGCATTATTTATGGGTACCTACAGTATAAGAGCCATTCATTACCCACCGCTCAATAGCTGACGAAGATTGACGGATAGTTATCTTGTTACAGGAAAATAATTATTCAAAAGGAGCATTACGCAACTTTAATCAATGGTTACATAGTGCTAAAGAGCTGACTTGTTGGCTGGGCGCCCGCTATTTAGCTCCAATCTGATGCGTTTGCAAACAGGGGATGGGTGGGATTGTGTTCTGACGCAGTAGGGAGGAACATTGGGCTGGATTGAAGGCCAGAGGAAGGAGCAATGAATGTCATTAACGCGTACACGCTTCAAAAGCACCCCCACCGGAACCTCACGTCTGCCAGGGGAGCAGCAATAGCGACGGATGTGAGCCTGTGGGGTAGAGACGAGCTTCTCAGTGCTCAGCCAACAGCATGGTTGACAATGGACGGAAGCGAGTTAGCCACGCCCAGGTGGGTCTGTGTCACAGTTGACCATCACTTCTACATCCAACATAGTGTCATTAACAGTAATGGGAGAAATCAGAAAACTGCAGGATGTACTATAGCTACCAGCTTGTTTCAGCTACTAATTTATATAAAGTTCCATTCCAAAGTATAGGCTAGCCTATTGCATCTTGCTGGTCTAGAAAAAAAGCATACTACAATAGTGTTATAGCTAATACTATTGTTATCCTAAATAAAAGTGATTACTTTTATTTTACATTGTTTTATTTTCAATAAATGAGAAATATAGTGTAGCTCCAATCCAATCCATCAGAAACGATTCAGTCAGCAAAGGCTTTATTGTTTTTATAGATGGCTGAGGGAAACAGTACAGTAGCCTACCAGGTAGGCTATAGCTATTAGACTACATTATTCCAGGTACAATAGACAACTGTATTACACAGTTAAAAATATGATATAGTAATAGTAATCCATAGCATAGTTTATCGTTTTCCTGCATGGCTTTTGTTTTTCCGACACAAGTGCGGCGCATAGCAACAACCCAGCCTTCTGATTACTAGTCAGATTGCCTGTTAATCTAACTCTTGTTAAACGTCCATGGAGACATTGATGTCACGCCCACGGGGTAAACATTACATATCTCTCCATTGACTTTGTATTGCGTTAAGCTAGTGACTTCTAACAAAAAACCTGTTGCATGACAGGCTGCACTAACCACAAGGTAAAAAACCCAGAATAATAATTTAGCATGGTGAAATACCAAATATTTTATCAGGTAATCATTTGGAATACCATTTGTGTCTAAGGAGTATATCCATCCATCTATCCATCGTCACCCGCTTATCCAGAGTCAGGTCCCTGGGGCAGCAGCTCCAGCAGGGGACCCCAAACTTCTCTTTCCCGAGCCACATTAGAACGCTCTGATTGGGAGATACCGAGGGGTTCCCAGACCAGTGTGGGGAAATAATCTCTCCACCTAGTCCTGGGTCTTCCCCGAGGCCTCCTCCCAGCTGGACGTGCCTAGGAAGGTGCCCAGGAGGCATCATTACCCTTACAGATGCCCGTACCACCTCAACTGGATCCTTTCGACACAAAGGCTCTACTCAGAGTTCCTCACGAACAGCCGAGCTTCTCACCCTCTCTCTAAGGGAGACGCCAGCCACCCTTCCGATAAAACCCATTTCGGCCGCTTGTACCCGTGATGACCCACCCTTCATGACCATAGGTGAGGGTAGGAATAAAAATTGCCCGGTAGATCGAGAGCTTTGCCTTCCAGTTCAGCTCTCTTTTCGTCACAACGGTGCGATAAAGCGATTGTAATACCACTCCTGCTGCTCAGATTCTCCGGCTAATCTGCCGCTCCAATATCCCCTCACTCGCGAACAAGACACCGAAGAACTTGAACTCCTCCACTTGGGTTAAGGAGGACTTATTCCCTACCTGGAGTAGGTACTCCATCGGTGTCCTGCTGAGACCCTAGTCAATGCAATGACGTGTGTCTCTATTGCCTGTATCCAGTTTAGTCTAATTTTGAGCTTTAAGCTTATGAACACTTAGTTCTGGGTTCTTTGTGGGTAGTACATCATTACACAACAGCTTTTATGACGGTTTCAGTTTGTTTGTAGAAGTCAGAAATGACGTTAGCTCAGCTTAACGCAATGTCAACAAAGCTGTTGTGCTCTGCCTCTTTTCCAGCACGAACTGAGGAGTGACCTATTATGTTACAAAATAAACACATTAGCCTTGATGAACTCAAAATATTCGATGAACGTCACTACATCTGATCTATATATGTATATGTAGTGCACGTGTTGACTGTTGGGGGCGTGCGCAGGCTGTGTCTGTCAGCCGTGAGTTGTGCGTGTTCCAGGCCTTTCCCCGAGGCCCAAAGTAATTATTGCTGTAGCGTTAAGCTATGAGAGACGGGAAACAGGGAAACAGATAAACCTGGTCCAGGGAGGACATGGCAGACAAGAGGTGCACACTGCAATAGCTTTGCCTCTATACTCAAGTGATAAAAGATAAAAAAGGCTTTAGGGCAGTGGACCTCGTAGGCTTCGAGGTTCGCAGAACAACATGCACAAGGGGGGCTCTATCCTGGCTTTCCCCCATCTTTGATCCAAAAATGGGATGAAATAGATGAGATATGCAATTCCAGCAAAGAAACCCCATTCTAATAATCTAACCCTAAACTATAGGGGAAACAACTGCTCAGACTCAATCCTAAGAAAGAGACACCACTATGGCTCTAAACATGGGGGACTTGATTTACTTTTGTTTTAGAGCAGGCAAGCCATACCCTCAGGTGTGTGTGTGTATATGTGTGTATATATATATGTGTGTATATATATATATATATATATATATATAAACACACACACACACACACAAAAATATAAA
>JAODOY010000800.1:0-13403 GCA_025399855.1 Forbesichthys papilliferus | reverse complement strand
TACAGTAAGTACTGTATTCATCAGCAAGTATAGTTACAGTAAGTACTGTATATAGCAGGTAGGGTTACAGTAAGTACATGTGTTTATGAGGTAGATCTGGGTATATTCTGGAATCAAACCCAGGACCTTTTGGCTGTAGTACCAAGGGTACACCCACATACAGTACAACATATATCGTATATCTATATTTACATACAGCATGCACACTCTATTTACTGCAGATCTATATATACACGTGCATTCCCTGCCCTTCCATCCCAGACATGGCAGCTGCTGTCGGCCTGTTAAAGTCACGGTGACTAACGCCACTAGTCCTCATTGGCTGTGCTGTCTTGACTGACTTAGTGCCACAGCAGCCCAGGGGAGTCAATATGCACGATCGCATGAGTGTGCATGCGTGTGTGTGGGCGTGCACTGCAGGTGTGTGTGTGTGAGTGCGTGCACTGCAGATGCATGTGTGTGTGCGTGCGTGCGTGCCCTGCATATACGTGTGTGTATGTGTGTGTGCGTGCGTGCGTGCACAGCGGTGAGGTAATTATCCAGCGAGGAGACGTGGTGAAACACATCTGACAGCTGCAATTATAACAAAGGAGAGGCATGACCAGTGCACTGACTCCATAATGTCCTGCCCATCGCGGAGCGATAACCGGATATAGATTAGCCCCGATGCTGTGATCCCAAGAGGAGGGACTGCCTAGGTAAATAGCGGCGGGTGAACATGGAAAATATGGAGGACTCTATTACCTCTGTACGTGAGGCTGGTAGATGTGTATACAGACAGGCAGACAGACTGGCAGACAGACAGACAGACTGGCAGACCTACATGTGCAGTACATAACCACCAGAGCGTTGGGTCTGGAGGGTGGGGGGCTGAGGCTGGGAACATGTCCCATGGCCCTAGCTCAGGGACCCGTGGGATCCTAGAGGTCGGCGAGAGTCTTTGAGCACGTTCCAGACTGTTCTGCAGACCTCTCCAGCAAATGACTGGCGCATGGAACCTCTCCTTCTCTCTCTCTATCTCCCTCTCTCTCTCTATCTCCCTCTCTCTCTCTCCCTCCCTCAGGCGGACGTTTCCTTTTTGCATTTAATATAGACACTGCTGCAGACCAACCGGTGCTTGCTAAAAAGGTCATAGCCACAGATCAATGCAAGTGGGAAAGCAATTTACAACCCCACCAGTGATCAAATGAGCATGATGTTTAGATTTGTAGACAAGGCCAAGGAGATGCATCAAGCCAACATTATATATGTACTAAGAAAAAGTAGTATATTAGAAGTCAATACATTTAATTCAATTTTAAATCAAGCCTTAAAATACAGAATTTTGTTGAAATAACAACTTTAGTATGTATTCAGATACTGTGCCATCATTTTACTGCCATTTTATATTCACTCGCAGACTTATCAAATGATTATGAAAATAATAATATCAATAAAACTACTAAAAACCCTTTGAAGTCCTTCTTAAACTCCCACAGATCCTTTCATTAAAGGAACCAATGTGGAATATAGTTATATAAAGTTTTCATGGGATTGATAATGAATAGATATTGGATAGGCACTTTTGAGGTTCAGGCCAGGGAAAGAGTACAGGCATTATTTCTTGAAGATAAGAGATGTCAGGCTACAGCAGCATATAGCAGATGACTGACCTGGCCCAGAATGACTCCGTCTTCACTGTAGGGTTGTCACACAACTCATATCCACAAAGCATACATCCATCTCTGTCCCTGCCTCTGACTCTCATAAAATAAAGAAACCAAGGGGAAAGAGACTTCGTGAAGGTGAACTGTAAAATAAAACTCTTCTCTGTAGAATTCAGGCGGTGTTGTTTTCCTATAAGTTGTGCTCTGCTAGGCTAGGTCATCCAACACGGTTAGGGTTTGGTGATTGCTTATGACTCTTTAAAATGCACAGTGCGAGCAGGACAGCCTGGCAACAATACTCTGGACGTTGTGCAACAATGTTAATAATTAAAACGTTTAATAATTAAAATAAATGCATAACTTAGTAGTACCATATGATAAATACATATGCCTCGTTTGTACTGGAGGTCACCACACATCCATAAATGAGTAGCGCACATGTCGTAACTCATGTCTCGGCAGTCAGCACTGTGCCTTCTTGACGGCACTGGGACTGTCGGGAGCGGAGGTTTTGTTCTGGTGACTCGCTGGCACCTGACAGGCCACAGAACGTCCTGAGGGAGCACCATATACACCGTATAAACACACTGACATTCACCCACGGGTTTAAGCTCAAGATGTGCCATCTTTGCAGTACTTGACTCCGCCTGTAACTCCCTAATATATTTTTAACTGATGAGTTATGAAGAAATTCACCCTCTGCACAGTTGTCATAAACTGGAACACTAGCTATAAAGACAAACACTGTTCAATGTTGATTTCTGCTAGTGGACATTTTAAGAACATGGGGGTCTATGGGAACTGACACGCTTTTGGAGCCAGCCTCATGTGGCCATTTGATGAACTGCAGATGTTGGATTCATTTCTCAGCATCGTGGGATCCCACATGGTGAGCAGCTCAGTGGTGGCCATATTTAGCAGCGCCATGAATGTGCCCCATTCCTTCTCTCCACCAGCCCACCCACCCCCACCCCCACCGTCTCTAGGACTTGGGCACATGTTGGTGGCGCCCGGGAGCGGCTTCTCGGGCTGCGCCAAAACAGCTGCACCAGGCACCACGCACAGAATGTCACGCCTATTTTAACTTTCCCTTGGTAAGTGAATAACAGCGGGCGCCGGAGCAAAGACGCTCTGGGAAGGGGGGGTGATGCATTCTAAAGTGAGCGGTCGTCACAAGCTTTAGGTCTTTAGGCGGGGCACATAACTCACACCATTTACTATTTATAACTTTATATATTTATTTACACATCATTTATGTATTTTATTATGTACATTATGTATTTTTTTTATTTAGAGAAATGTCTATCATCATTTTTTTTACATTTACAGTATATTTCCACACATTTCTACACAGATACTATCCACATTTTTACAAATGTGTAGCTGTCTCTTCATTTTTTCCACGGCTGTACACGCACGCACACACGCACGTGCACAAAATGCATGCGTGCACGCACTGGCAAGAGGAATGAAGCATGCAAGCATGCAGGCAGGCTTCCTTCCTCTTGTGAATGGGATGCGAGCCTCTCTCCTGCACTGGCCTACTTGATGTGCGAACATGATACTGCAAGCCAAGTATTTGTGACCTCACAAAGGAAGCAGCCAGCATGCGTGCTCAAATGTTTCCCCGCTACAGGAAGACGGGGACGGAGGCTGATAGGGGTTCGTTAGCAACCCACATTAAACCGAGATTCAGTTAACACAGAATATATTAAAACACTGTCTGTCTAGAGCTGCAGATTTGTTTTCCTTTTTAGATCTCCTTCCAATGGGATTTCTCCACGAAAATCTAAGACGCGCGTCTATGCAGACACCAGCATAATTCATTCAAGCGTTGTGAAGCACATCTACGACACGCGAATGATGACATCGCCAGACTATACTGGGCGAGGGTTCTGACAGCTTGCAAACAGCAAAGCAGGATTTTCCCCAAAACATACAGCGTATACATACAAGGAAGCAAAATGGTGGCGATGCGTTGGCAGGCACACGGCGGGAAGTGTCACAACAACGTAAACACGCTGTCAACGTGAACGTGGCACTGCCTCGCGTGACGGAGGGACACATGGCCACTGATAGACCCCAACTGTTCCTCCTGAGGCTGCCTGGCACTCATCTGCACCCACGCAGGAGCTGTGTGGCCGGGGCGTCACGTCTTTGAAGGCCAACCTCTAAGTGGAGCAGGAGAGCTGTGCAGCACGTCGCACACTTAGTTAGTTAGTGCCGGCCGTGTCCTGACTCTTTAACGTCAATAGCACACTGCGGACGAGATTACAGCCAGATTGAGTCCAATTTAAGGTTTACTCGTCTTGTGCGAATTGGGAAAATAACTTAGCTGGAAACACATGCTTTATATCCAGAATGCAATCAATGTGTCAGAGACCCAAGTGAAAATATATGGACTATAATGCAATATAGACGTCAATATATCACATTTAATCTTGCTCATGCCACCAAAACGAACGATAACTGTGATTGACAGCATCTGTCAACAAATCAATTAATGTTATAAGGACGTGGGAGGGGCTTTGTTTCAATAAGGCAAAACAATGCTTTTTGAAAGTAAACACAGCCCTGCCTCTATCGTAGCTTGTCACAACAGACTACCAGAGAATATTACTCTGGGGAATGTGTTTGTTGGGCTATTATTCTTCCTCTTATCACAGACGATGAAGCATGTATAGTGTATTGGATCTTTTGCCCCCAGGCGGGGCATCTTGAAACCAGCAGTGAATAACAGCATAAGCTATTACGCGTAAAAATACAACACCCAGGTGAAATTAATTCTTCTTTGCCCAGGATTTCCAGTGACTTGGAAAATCAATATATCGCATTCATTTTAACTACAAAGCGACGCGCAATATAAAAATATCCCAAGATCGTTTTTTATTATTTTTGTTTTGTCATTCATTTTATGATGCAGAATAATTCAGCACACTGACAATATTGTGGAAATCAACACAAATGCAATAAACCTGCATGGAAGGTGAAAACAATGCAATTGTAATTTACATTAAGAAGTAAAAACTCACGTTTCATTGACCCTGGCAGATACATCTGGTCACCCTCCCATTCAGACGCATTTCCACCTGGCCTAGAATTGAGCAGTCCAATCACAGCCGTGTATCTAATATGGGGCAGATCTGATAATGCCCCTAATGATAAAACAGAGTGTGACAGCTTGTTGCTAACGGGCGTGTGGATATTAGTTGTCACGCTGCGTTCACCCCCATCGGTAGTCTCTCTATATGAACCTATAGTCTATTTTGGCCCTGTCTGGTGGGGTCTCTGGTCTCTGGTCGCTGTAAATCAACAAACTGTCACAGAAAACAAATTGCAGCCGGTCGCTTTGTCACCCTCCTCTGTGAACTCAGGGTTACCCTGGCAACGCCCAGGCCACACAACCGTAGCACCTTCTCTACAGAGGGCGCATTTCCAAAACAACCATACATCATAAATAGTATATTGGAAAAACAATATTCATATTGTGGCAAACCACCTCTGTATGTGACCTCTCCACCTCAAAAAAGTTGTATATTACTCCCTCTTATTTGCTATTTTAAAATAAATAAATATATCCCGTCCTTCCTGCTCTTACAAATTAAGCACTTTATTATTTCGACTATTAGTAGTTTTCTTTGAAGACTGAATTATACATTGGTAATGTGAGTCAGCACTGATGATTCATTCTAACAGAATGTTGTTTGCTTACAACTGCTGCCGTATTACTTCATTTATAGCTAGTTAGTTAATCGGATGTACTGATTGTAAGTCACTTTGGATAAAAGCGGCTCTAAATGCCATACATGTAGATTATTATAATAACTAAAAGCACTACTTTAATATCTGGAAAGTACAAACCCTTCTATACTGAACTGTACTGTATGGTAGCGTGCATGCCTGTCTGAAGTGTCAGAGTCAGATAAAACATATCTTAACATGCGTCATAATCCTATAATCTATCTGAAGGGTTAATGATCCCCTAGTCTGCATCTGAACAGTATTCCTGCCAGGGCTTCCGTGGCAGACCTCTATAATCCCCATGATCTTCAGGAAAGTCGTTGCTCATGTCATCCATCGGTCCGTGTCCTGGGGAATTCTTCGTCAACCTCCAGGAGGGAAGTTTGTTTCTTTGAACGTTTTTTTGTAAACATTCCAAATTGTTAAGACGCCGATCCCACAGGACGCGCGTCGTATATTATTTCATAATTTACGTTCATTTTAAGCAGTGACCGTAGATTAACCTGCCAGACCTGCAAACAGCCAGTCGGGTTTAACATCCAACTTGGTCACTGAGTTACGCAGTTGGTCATCCTGCATGTCAATCAAACACGTCTTCCGTCAAGTAGGCGGGTGTTGACGCAGTTAGTCAGCGCTGGGTCTCCCAGACCAGACGTTACACATGTACCCTCGTGCAGCCACTGCTCTGGTCCCCAGCCCATCCCCCCCCGCCCCCCCCCCCCGCCCCCTGACGAATGAAACACAACGAGGTTCCCGGATTCCTCTTTCCTGTCAACTGCCTGTCCACAATTGTCACGGTGACAGGCTGCATGCACCTCAAAAAGTGTAGGCGCGTGTATTGGTGCAGAAAGAAGATGTGCAGAGGAGAGAGAGGAGGTGTAGAGAGGAGAGAGGAGGTGTAGAGAGGAGATGTAGAGGGGGGTGTAAAGAGGAGGTGTAGAGAGGAGGTGTAGAGGGGAGAGAGGAGGTGTAGAGATGTAGAGAGGAGGTGTAGAGGGGAGGTGTAGAGGGGAGGTGTAGAGAGGAGAAAGGAGGAGTTGAGAGAGGAGGGAAGGGGGGGGGGCAGAGGAGGTTCTTAGGCGCGTTACCCCCGGGTGGTGATGGTGGCAGTGGAGGGTGTTTTGTCGGGATAGAAGTGTCCCTCCTCCACTCCTCCCTGGCATCGCTGGGGAGCGCCTCTTTCAACTGCTGCCGCAGAATAAATTGGGCTCTTAGATGAACAGAACAGCCTTGGATGTGACGGGGTGGGCGGGGGGAAGGGGGGGGGGGGGGGGGTGCTGGAAAGAGCCAAGAGGACGTGTTCTTTTATGCCAGGGAAGTAGCAGGACTGTCTGGTTACTGGCCGAGCTCAGACCCTCTAACACCCCCGCCATGTACGTGTAGCTACAGGTAGACAAAGAGCCCAAAAGAGTTGGACCCTTTTGTAGCAAACGCAGAGTCCAAAGTAAGCCTCCCTGCCTCGTTCATCTCCCTTGAATACCCAATTCTACATCTGACGCCGTCCAAACGCAGACACGCAGAGGAGACAATAACAAAGTACGGCGAGCGGGGCATGAATACACAAACACATGCTAACCGATGGAATGGATCCCTCCCTCCCTCTGCGGCCCCTTCCCAAGGTTGCTTCCACTTTTGTAGCCAAGCGTAACAGGTGGGAGGAACAGGTAAAAGGAACAGGTCGTGTTGTGGTTCGCTTCCGTGTGAAACGCGGGGCCGTGTGGCCCTTTGAGACCGCCGTGTGATTGAGAGCTGTATAGCAGCAAGGTTGAACTTTGACCCCTCCCGGACGGCAGGCCTGTCATTAGCTTTAGCGCAGCGCGGCGACAAACCTCACGAAGAAGAGGAGCGGAGAGCAGCTGTTCTGAAAAGCAGGACGTGTGGACATGAGAAAGAGGAGGCGGAGGAGGAGGGGTTGAGGGGGTGAGAAGTCAGAAAAATTGGCCTGGAATAAAAGAGGGCTGTAGCTGGAAGAGAGAGAGAGAGAGAAAGAGAGAGAGAGAGAGAGAGAGCACTGCAGGCTCGCCCACTGGGGACTCAACGTACACACTGTCTTACTGTTAATCCCTTATTGAGACATGTGTGCTGATATGTGTGTCATATGTACTATATACTGTATATACTGTGTGTGTATATACACACTCATACTGTATATATGTATGACACACCAATAAATCACAGCTACAATGTGACGTCTACGTTTTAAACTACATGTGAAGCACAGTTATTTCCATAAAGAGCCCTGGAAAGAAGCCTGTATAGGGGGGGGGGGGACCAAACAGGGTGGGTGGCGAGATGTGCAAACTGCGCTGGCATTCCCGTGATCAGAAATGCGTCAAAGTTGGCGGGGAGTCGGCAACGGTGCTCGTCTCGTTGGAGCGGCTTTGACACCACCGCCCACCTCAGACAGACAGGCAGCTGCTTCTGGAGCTTCAGGAGGTGCGTTTACAACACCGATTGATCTGGCAACTGAAACAACGAGGGTGGCGCTGACCTTCCCCGGTGGTGGAAGATCACAACAGATGGAGATGGAGAGGGGGGGTCGGGTTCAGAGGAGCTCATCAGCACCAAATTACATGGTATGTATAACAGCAGCAGCATACTTCATGTATGGAGGGAGGCCTGTAAAATGGTTATCTTAAAATAGTAGGGATGGCGCAGAGCCTATACTGAGATGGGAAATCAGTCCGATACTGACGTAAATGGCTGGACTGGTATAGGTGACAATTGGTTGTAACCAATCTATGAGGCTGATCCTGTTAATTAATTTACACGCGTAGGTCTACTGTCCAACATCAGCAATGTCTAACCTACCCAGACCACGCTATCAGCAGCAGATTTGGGTCCAAAAATAAATCTGGTATCGGTACTCTGTATTGGCCGATACCCAAAGCACAGGTATCTGATTCGGTATCGAGACGGAAAAAATTGTATTGTGGCATCGTGCCATCCCTACTAATAAGTCTTGAAAGACTTAAAATGTAACTCCAACCACAGCTATGAGCCTGACTCCAACCACTGCACAATTCAAAATAATGCTAATAAGCTGGCTGGGGGGGCCCCATTGATATTAATATTTAAATTTTACGATGCAAGTGTTCCAACAAGCCATTTTCAACCCATAAAATGCAAATTTTAATTTAAAAGAAAACGGGAATATGTACATTATAAAGTTTACAGCAAAAAAAATGCAAATATAATCAGGGTGCAATTAATCTTTAAAAAACAAATGTCATGTTGTTCATGTTTAGGGTTTAGGGTCCAGGATTCAGTCAGGGTTGTAAATACAGTGTCATTTAGGACTATCCAAATAAAGTTCACTGTACATATGAGCTTCTGATGGGGTTTCTGGTTTGACTCCGTTCTGAGTGGAAAGAAATAAACAAGAGTCAACAAGAGAGAAGACATGCTTTGATCACTGATGCAAGGCTCTTAACTAAACCCCCAAGACTGACCCGTGAGATGCTTCAGCCTTGAATCTGTAAGATGTTAGGCTGTAAGGACTGGCAGTGAAATAGTCTAAAACTAAAAGTGTCTGGAAAAGAGAAAATCTTCAAACTGGGAACACCCCGGATAGACTTGCTGCCAACAAACAACCAGTGAGAACCTCCTACATCCATGCCAGTCAAGGTCAAAACATTTATCTAGCAGTAAAGCTATGCGGCAAAGCCAATTATAGCATTTTTGGCACCCCAGGAAAGAAAAAAACTTTTAACAGACGCTTGCCAGGTGTGCAGAAGAGAAGAGGAGCTCAAACACAATATATCTTTCATTGCTCACATGTTCACATGCTTTCATTAGCGAAGGAGCAAACACAAATTCCCACAAAGGTTTAAAATGTTGCAACAGTCGAGACGCAGTAGATACAGATGCTTCTTTGGATGAAAGCCAGATGCTGTCCGATGCGGTGTGTACAAATCAGCGAAAGAAATGAAGGCATGGGGAACTTGTGCCACAGAGGTGATAATGAGATGTTGGACAGACTTAAGTGTTAATTATTAAGACAGTT
This sequence comes from Forbesichthys papilliferus, assembly GCA_025399855.1. Lineage (NCBI taxonomy): Eukaryota > Metazoa > Chordata > Actinopteri > Percopsiformes > Amblyopsidae > Forbesichthys > Forbesichthys papilliferus. The sequence goes on along the minus strand of JAODOY010000800.1, from coordinate 4,010 downwards.
AAGTTAATTATAGCTAATAATAAATAAAGCACTGTGAAGGTTGACACCTAAGAACATTTTTAAGATGCACTGATGGCGATTGCATAATGGCCTCTCAGATGTTGACATTTGACAACTGGTATGGCCCTATGTAGGGGAAGGGGTAGAGGAGTGCCTCAGAGCTGGAAGAGTAGAGAGCAACGAGTATTAAAGATATATTAAGCAATTGTAAGCTAATACACTTTTTGTCAAATTCACCAAATATCTCTCTGCATTTCGCTATCTTAGACCATTCTCTGTGCGTGCTGAGAAAATAATCAGATACTTCTACACAGCCCTGGCTCCGTAAATAGGAACACAAACAAAGTGTCAAACACTGCTCACGACAACAATACCCTATAGCAGGGGTGGGGAATCCTGGTCCTGCTCCAACACACCTGATTCATATGAGTGGGACGTTAGAAGCCTGATAACGACACACTCATTAGAATCAGGTGTGTTGGAGCAGGGAGACATCTAAAACATGCAGGGCAGCGGCCCTCCAGGACCAGGGTTCCCCACCCATGCCCAATCAAGGGTCCCCAATCCTGGTCCTGGAGGGCCGCTTCCCTATAGCCTTCACAATGTCGGGGACGGAACCTCTGGCACTGAAGAGAGAGACGTTTTTGTTTTGTTTGTTTGTTTGTTTGTTTTGTTTGACGTTAGCAAGCATTCGAGAATGACTTGCGACACAACGGTTTTGTAACACTGGTTTCAACTGCAGCGCGGATAATGCCAGACACACGCTGGGAAATGTTTGGAATATGTTAAAAGAGGAAAGACGAAAAAGAAAAAGAAACAATGCATTAAAGCTAACTGCATGCCAGCATCTTGAGCAAGGTTTCCATGATCCCAAAATTGTTATCTATATGATGTAATAACCGTATATTAGACAATGGTACAGCATTACTCTCCCCTGAGAGTGTTGCTTCCGTGTCAAGCGTATGGAAACACAGAAGTAATTATACCACCAGGATCCCTATCACAGCGGGGTAAGCCTCTGCCCAAAGAGGCTTATGATGGCAAGGACTCACCCCCCCCTCCTCTCCAGGGGCGGGAGAGTTGGGTTGTACTGTACACAACAAAGTGAATTCCTTCTGTCGATCATCTAAAGTTCAAAGCCTCCACAGAAATCCAAAGCTTTTTATTTGATTTATTTATAAAAATACATTTGATCAGCCACCTTCTGAATTTCATTATGCTTGTGGTGGGGAAGGAGGGATGGGGGTTGAGTTGGAGGCAGGGGTTGGTGTACTGTTGTGGCTGGAGGGGGGCTCAGGTACCATACGCCCTTGGTTCTGCCACACAGGCTGTCTGAACCTCTTCGCAGGGACAGTAAACACCCTTAGGGAAGAGGTTCAGAGGTACAAATAAGGACAGACGAAGCCATGATTCTGCACATCGCTCAGTCGCTTTGTTAAAGAACATCCAGTGCACAACACAGGCAAAGTCATGAACGTCACTCAGACCTCATCCACAAACATCCCTTTGTACTGTGAAGTGGGTGATGAATGCCAGGGGGAGATGAGAGGCTAGTTTCTATTGATGGAGTCATTTACCAAAATGTACCTTTTGAAGAATTTTGCTTGGTTTAAATCGTGAAAAAAAACATACAAAGCCAAACACCACCTATATGTGAAAACCTGATTTGTTTGTGGGAACACTTAGTTGCTGGGAAATGTGTCCGGCCCTCTAACAGGGGGCCGAGTCTGACATCCAAATACAGCATCTTGCTAATTACAGATACACTGACTGGCTCATCTGGACGCCAAACAACACAGATTGAAATTAAAGGCTCCAACAAACGTTGACTTCAGTCCAAGTACCTACACACGAGCTTCATTGTCTCTTGTAACTAGAAATGAACTGTCTTCACGTCATTCATCCCATTCAGCCTTACTTGCATTGTGCTCAAATGAGTCCTTGGTGCATAACGCTCATTCACCTAGACTGGCAACAAAACAAGGTCTTTTTCTGACACTTATAGTGCAAAGCAATAACGCTCCACATCACTGTTGAAACACCACTGCGTCTACTCTCCTAGTTGATGTACAACAAAACGCACCTCTACTACATGGTGCTCGACGCACGACGCCAAGGTCATTCAAGAAAGTTATTCAAGAGAACGCGACAGGTTTAGCTCCGTCCTTGTCAACGCTCTGATTCACGGAGATCATTGTCAGCCAGAGCACGAGACTCTGAATGGGTAAGAATCCCAGTCTTTAGAAACCAAGGTGACTTGTTGGTTATTCACATCGATACAAGATCCGAGGCAATGGTAATGGTTGTCAACGCAATGCCTTAAAAGATAACAATCTAACAAAAATGTTGTAGTACGTCTAAAAAAGGAGGAAAAAAAGGAACAGAACATCTCAACACTTTTCCTGCTACGTCTTTATGACCTGTCTGGATGGCAACCAGACAAAGGAGAGCAGATACAAAAAGCAATCTCGGGAAGGAGGGCCTGGAGAAGCCACGGCTTCTCTGATAATGACAAAACAGATGTGCCAGGCTTCGTTGCTTGACGGTGTCCTCCTCATTAGTTCTTGTCACCGCAGAGAGCTTGAGAGCGCACAGAACAGTGACACCACTTTTGCTTCCTTGGACGCCCATAAAAGAAAAAAGAACAGATAAAACGGAAGTGAAACACCGCGATGCACCTGAACTGACACTTCCCTCCATGAACAGATTGACACATTGTTGTCGTTTTGGTTTTGACTTCAACCAGAACCTTGGGGGCACAGGGCTCATTTGAAGGCCCTTGTTGTTAGGGGCCATTGTCGTTAAAACCTTTGTCATTAGGGGCCCTTGTTGCTAGGGGGCTTTGCCCATAGGGGCCTTTGTCATTAGGGGCCCTTGTTATTGGGCCTTTGTCTATAAAGGCTTTTGTCCATAGGGGCATTGTCATTAGGAGCCCATATCATCGGAAGAGTCTTAAGGCCAATCTCAGGACTCTCCCAGGCCCTATTTGAGGATGGTGTAGGGGTAAAAGAGGGGTAGCTTAATCACTGCACTGCCACTGTAGTTTTCTTGTTGAGAACTTCCTACCACTCCTGAGGTGCTGTTATTCCCCACATGGAAGTTGGCACACACACCGTGCAATTATTAGCTGAAGAGAAAATAACCCACGAGAGGGATCAGGGTGTACGGTGCCTTCATCCCGGTCTACATGTGAGGAAACTATTAAAACACTGCTCTTCAAGAGGGGGATGTAATCAACTGATCTTCAGAAGAGCAGCTGTAAAGAGAAATGTACACACTGCCGAAATTAACGTTCAGCTAATTACAACAAAAAGTTGTATAACATCATTAAAGATCTGTGTGTTTCATATCAGGCTTTATTTTTAACCTTCTCTGTAAGTAATTCATGTTCCCTGTCTGCATTTACATAATCAGCATGGCAATGAAGACGAGCTGCTCACTTCATCACGATTGATTACATTTTATATTTACCTTTTAGCCATCCACCTAGATTGACTTAACAATGGAAAGTACAAAACACAGACATAGGATCTTTAAACTTGAGAGCAGGTTATCCAGCAGTAATGGCTGTTTTGGGAGCGTAAATTGTTCACCTAAATCGTCTTTCAGCATTTCTGTGGCCAGACTTGCTCCCACAGAATCCCGAGCCACATATTGGCTAGTCTAAGCTGGCAGTAAAAGCTTTACAGCCCCCTCAACACAAGACCTCCCCACAACAAGTGTTCCCCTCCTATGGCTGAGCTCAGTAAAATGCCATGCGTCTCTCTCTCTCTTTCTCTATTTTCACCCGTTATATTTGCTGGTCTTTAGCGTGCTGGATAGAGACCTGTCCTTAGCATCACAGCGTCTTTGTGGGTTGTTTTGAAATGCAACAAGGCCCCATTAAACGTGCAAACTAAAGAGCTTGAAGCAACGACTAAAGTGTGCCATGGGAAATGTAAGGTAAATCGTATTTATGGGGTGGAAATCTGTTGAGACAAGTCTCTCTCTCTCTCTCTCTCTCTCTCTCT
>JAODOY010000799.1:0-13403 GCA_025399855.1 Forbesichthys papilliferus | reverse complement strand
ATATACACAGTATATATATCATAGACTGTATATATAAATGGACAAACCCTCCGTGACGTCTTCCATAGCTTTTCTCACAAACTTAATTGAACACCGCCCTGTTCTGGCTTTGGCTGTTGCCATCATTGTAGTATCTCACTCTGCCTGTAGCGCCTCCCTATGCTCCCTATCATTATAATAGGATATATGCATGGTACTTTTTTTTTTACTCATTAGTTATTGAAAACCTGCACCCCCTGTACAGTTGGCATGAAGGGGGAGACTAGCTATAGAAACCAACACTGTTTTTTGAACCAGGCTGTAAACATGTTTATTGTTGCTGTAAAGTCAAATATGTTAACATTGTAGTTTATGGAGTTTGACTCCCATTTGCAGCCTCAAGTGGCCAGTCGATGAACTGCAAAATTTGGCACATCCGTGTTGTAATTTAATTGTTGTTAATTTCTCAGCACCGGAGGTTCCTGCTTGAAATATTGGACATGCAATGGAGCGTTTGGCCGTGCTACAGGTGGGGCATAAGTCACGCATACCCAACAATGGTCAGCTGATGATGTCATAAAGCTGCGTCAGATCACATGCACCAACCACATGCTCACGACACACACACACTAAGGCGACCTATTCAAGCTTCACAAATGTATCATCCTCTTGTTAGGCTCAGAGGAACCCCCAGCCTGTTTATGAAGATAACTAATCCAGTTTGAATGCACTGAATCCAGTGTGCTCCTCTCCTCGCAATGTTTGCCCAGTCAGGATCGGTTATGAGCACAGCTTCAGCGCCAACCATACCATGCCTTATGCATGCCTGCATGGCTATTGTAACACTACTGCTTTGGTTGGAATACATCCATTATCTCACAATAATAATAAGCAATAAGCATTTTTTCACATTGCTTTTGTTCCCAATATCTACTCAGATATCAGGAACAAAGTATTTGTTATTCTACATTTTAAGACATGGCAGCATCTTCAATCATAGTCTGGTGGCCTCTTCTAATTTGTCTTTCATCAGGAAGGGAGTCTCTTAGCCATGGGTGTTTCTTATCTGTGCCTAAACCCAATGCTTTGATTGGCCAAATCCCATGAGACAAACATGCTTTAAACATGGCCAAGCTGAGCTGGTTAGCCATAAAGGATACATAGACAAGTCTAGGTAACAGGGAAAGACGTGTTGCCACATACATTTGTAATCTACAAATGGGCTTTCTCCTTCAAAGTATGAAGCTGACCCAGATAAACGTATTGTGATTTTCGAGTAGCTTCCAACTTTTTTATTAGCCTAATTGTGTTTTTTTTTTAGGAGAGAACAAGGGAATGAGATCCAACCACATTCAACACTTAATCAATACCTTATTACACTTTGGAAGAGTGAAGAAAAATCCAATTGTATTCTTTAAAAATGTCCCAGGCATTTCTTATAATTATACAATATACTGTAGTCAACTAGATTATGTAGTACTTCTATTTCACTGTATACTAATAATACATTATACACAATTCACCTATGCTGCCTATAAAGCCTACTAACTAGCCTATATCTTATATAGCGTTCTTAATGAATACATATGGTCTACTTTCAAATGTCAGAGTCCTTGTTTAGAGAAAAAAGAGAGCGTAGCGTTTGATGCTTGGAAAGATAGATGAGATATTGTCACTGTTTGATTAGGTTATCCGTTATAATCTCAACGTTTCTGATGTTCTCCCTGAGTTATTTTATGTTGCCAGGGTGATATAAATGTTAGGCAGTATAAATAGTAAATAGGCCTTTGACTGTAAGCTGTGGTACTTTCACTACTTCAATATTGCCTTACAACCAATTACAACATTTATCAGAAGTGTAAATAAAAAAGCTTCCATGAACTGCTATAGCAGAATTTAGTTTCTGTAACCACCCATGAAATTGAGATGTAAACTGTTCAAACATGTTCAATAAATAACATTTTATACAAAGTTAAATATTGAAGCAAGGTTTTTATGATATTTTAAACAATATAACAGCAAAAATGTCTATGTTGGGGATTCTTTTTGTTTTCAACCATTAGTTTGTGTATGAGATGTGCATGTGATATAATGTGATTATCTAGTGGCATAAAGTCATATAAGTGCCCATTCCATGCCCTATTTTCACATTATCACAGTTCCTTGAGGTCTCAATGCTATGTATTTGAAATGCTTAGGTTAAAATACCACATATGTAGATTATGAATGGAATATCACAGTTATTAGGCCCATTATAACATGCCTGAAAGTCGCTTGGAGTGACTCTGGGGGCTGCTCACACTGCATCCATTAATATTGCACATTCATTCTGCCTTGCCATTCCAACTATAGGGTACAGGAGGTGGAATGGGGGGGTCATTGTTCACCTCAACATCGGCACGTCAGCAGTTCTCACACAGCACCGGTATCATGTAGGGACAGCTGGGTTTGATGGAACGGGGACAGAGGCGTGGCGTTTTGTCAGGGCGTCACGTTTCGGCAGGGGATCACTTTTTGGTATGACACCTGTGAGTATGGTCTTTATCAATGAGGTTACGTAAATCAACACATTATAACATAAGTAGTACCTGCTGGCTGGCAGGTGGAACAATAACCTGCGTGTTTATTGTTGTGCACGTCACACTGATTATTATTATTAATATTGTTATTGCTGGCTGTTGCTGACATCCTAGATTACAGGAATGGTGTTAATGGCTAGCCTATACCAGTTATCAAAAGCTAGTTTTACAGATTTGGTCATCTGTAAATGTTGAACATTAAACATTTACTTACGGTTTGCATACTGGCGATCGACTTCAGTCCCTTGCAGCTTGTATATTTTGCTGGATACTATGGTAGACGGCTATGGGCGGTTATAAAATGGCGTTCCCTGTCTACAAAGAAAGCAGGCACTTCTCTAATTCACACGTTTCCCTGCCTCTATTCCTTCTATGGCCATTACAGACTGGGAATGTAACAATGCACTTTGAAAGGCCCAGTACGTCTCATCGACGTAGCTCTTCAAATGAAATTACTCCTTCATAGACCACATTCAACTCAGTTTTGAATCAGTGTATACAACTGGTTATTATATTGTAATAGCTTAAGTGATCAATGAAAGCAAATGTAAGTGACATTCTATAGATTGCCTTGTTTTACGTTGTTCATTCTTGCACCGTATGTATATGTCATTTTTATAGGTGATTTGACCTTGAGAACCAGAGGTTTACACTGGAAAAGTACAGCTTCAATGAATCTAATTTAAACACTGATGGCATAATTTTACTCTAATTACCATTTCACATGTGGTGTAGTTTGTATTGGGGGCAGCTTGTTTACAGCACATTCAGCTCTGTTTATAGTTGGTGCAGTGTGGGAGGGGAACAGACCATTTTGCCCTGGTTTATACAGTATATCGCCTACATTAAAGATAATCCTGCTAAGGCTATATAGTGAACAGCACATTTCAGATTGTGTATTGTTAAAAAAACATAACACATAGATTAAACAAACGCAGTAGTGTATCATCAAAGGAATAGTATAATATATTAAATAAATACACGAGATGCATGGCAAGCCATACATCTCATCATCAGATATCAACAATTAATGGAATAAATGATAAAACAGCTTGCCATAGTTGTACAGTGTATTCATCTTAAGTGTCCACCTGATACACAAATATGTTCAAAGATAGTAGACTTAAATATGACAAGATAACATCTGATGGTTCTGTCCATATTGTGACTTTCTGACAAATTCAGTTGTCAGGAGTGCAGAATTGTTTAGACAATCCTGAGTGAGTCTGATCAGTGCATTCTCTGGCAATGACTGATTGTCTGATGACTCATCGAAGTCTAAAGCTCATTAACAATTTACAACAACAAACATTTACTTCTTGTAGAGTGCTATGTGTTAGTTAAGTATTAAATTGAATATTTGAAGTGATGCAGATGTGTTTGGCTACAGGTGTGTGTTTGACAGCAACAAATATTTGCAGATGACAGTTGCAGTTGTCCCTGGAATACGAATCAGTTTAAGTCTTCTTGACTGTGTTGCCAGAAGCCAGCTGAGGATGTGAGATCATAATGCAATCAAGACCATAGTTTCTACTTTCAAGTTACTGCAATATTTGTCAATTTGGGTGAACTAGTGTCATTGCTGTATTCAGAGCTCAAGCATTTCATTCAAATGATGCATGATGAATTAAACGATTGATGTCAAGGACAATATCATTGCCTGTATAACAATTATACTGCATGTTTTTAATTAAGTCAGGGTCAACAACCAATGGCAGCCTGCAAGATTATTAAATATCCCAGTCCAGGCTCTCAGCCCTATGGCCTCATAATGGGTTGCATAATGACAATGATACGGTGGCTAACTGGACTGCCAGATGTGTCATTCTGCACAATAAATTACAGAAGATGTAGGCCTACTACAAAGATTCAATTCTTCTCAAAGTTTTAATTTTCTTGTTTCCTGTTGCAAAGAGGAGTGATGGAGTATTTATTCAATTATTCAATTACTTTATTCAGTATATCAAAGAATGGATATCCTAGCCTATTACATGGGTTTTCCTTTTTTTAAATATTTCCCTTATATGCTATTTATATCTCTCAAATATGATCAAATTTTAATATAATGAGTCTTTATCCAATGTTCCTTCCATTTTTATTGTACACTTCTGATATTCATTTAAACGCATTCATTAATTCATATAGGCTGCTTACCGCGTTACGCCATATGCCAGCCCACTAAAATGTATGTCAGTTCCAATTACAAAGCGCATACAGTCATTTTATAAATGTGTGATGTGTGGGACGAGACCCTAATCCAAGAATGTTTGTTTGCATTCAAAAAGTCGATGACTCATTATCAACCGCCTTGAGGAGGGGGGGTGGATAGGTGGGCGTCTGTAGAAAATGTGCTATTCGTAACAGTATCAAAGGTTCGTGGGACCTGTGGAAACCTTTCACTTTCCACTATAGCCCGGTGTGTTTCCGACCGTTAGCTAATTAGGTCAGAACAGACATGATTATCATGGACTATTCTGTTGCGGACATTCAACTTAACTACCGGTGAGCGGAGAAATTTCACGTGTCTGGATCTCAGGGTATGAAGTCTGTCTTGTTTAATTCCAATCATATTGTAGTTAAACAGAAGAAGAGTCGTTTGCGAGGCTGCGCATTGCGCGCGTACGAGGGTCGTATAAAATAATGTTGCTCCTTCAGAGTTGTGAGAAGTGATACAGAGAGCGAACCGTCATCCTGACGGCGTATACTACATTCTCGACCGATATGTGTGGTGTTTATTGACAGGGTTACCAAGATTACAGAAATACCCGGACCACTTGAACATGGCAATAGACATTTTTCTCTTTTGGAGCAGCTGGACAATCATATTTAACTTTGCATCATTGCATTGCGAGGGTTTGTGTGATTGAGAGCCAAGTCATGCAGCTGAATGTGAGCGGATATCCCACTCTGTCACCAGAGGCATTGGAAGGGCAATTACATGAAATGGGCAAAGCCGAACTCGGAAACTGCAGTGGCGGACCCACTGGTAACCTGTCACTACACTGCTGGCTGGAACTCCTCACCAAGGATGCTATCCAGGAAATGCAGGGAGATGCCTCCAGCCTTGTAGTGCGGGTGATGATAGTGTTTGTCTATTCCGTAGTCTGTGCGCTCGGGCTGGTTGGGAACTCGTTGGCGCTCTACCTGCTTCATTCACACCACAGGCAGAAGCAATCATCAATCAACTGTTTCGTGATGGGGCTGGCCATCACGGACTTACAGTTTGTTTTGACTCTTCCGTTCTGGGCGGTGGACACAGCTCTGGACTTCCGCTGGCCGTTCGGCCGGGTGATGTGTAAGATCATCAGCTCGGTCACCACTATGAACATGTACGCCAGTGTCTTCTTCCTCACGGCTATGAGCGTGGCGCGATACTACTCCATATTCTCCGCACTCAAGATGCACAGTCGGCGGGCAGCGGCGTCCAAGGCCAAGTGGACCAGCCTCGGCATCTGGGTGGTGTCTCTGCTAGCAACGCTGCCTCACGCCATCTACTCCACCAGCGCCCAGGTGTCAGATGAGGAGCTGTGTCTGCTGCGCTTCCCGGACTCAGGCAGGTGGGACCCACAGCTTCTCCTGGGGCTGTACCAGCTGCAGAAGGTCCTGCTGGGCTTCCTGATCCCGCTGGTCATCATCACCGTCTGCTACCTGTTGCTGTTGCGCGTGGTACTCAGCCGTCGCGTCGGTGGGGCGACGGGCTCCGAGGCTGAACAGGGTCGTGTCAGGCGTTGCTCCAAAGTCACCAAGTCGGTTATCATCGTGGTGTTGTCGTTCTTCCTGTGTTGGCTTCCCAACCAGGCGCTGACGCTCTGGGGCGTCCTGATCAAGTTTGACCGTGTGCCCTTTAGCAAGGCGTTCTACAACGCGCAGGACTATGCCTTCCCACTGACTGTGTGTTTGGCCCACGCCAATAGCTGCCTCAACCCCGTGCTCTACTGTCTGATCCGAAGGGAGTTTCGGGCGGGCCTGAAGGAACTTCTTCTGCGAGCCACACCGTCCTTCAGGAGCTTGACCCACCTGCTGCCACGCAAGACCAAGGTGGCTGAGGCCCCTCCGGTTCTGGTTCTGGTGCAGATGGACGTTTGACAGGTGGACCTGTTATTGCATAACATCTGGAATGACCAGTTGTATTGACGGGCAAGTGTTTATAATATGCGTGCAGCACCCTCTCCACTATCAGCAGAGATAAACAACTTTTTTTTTATTGACGGAAGAAAGATAATCATATAGAGGTGACCCATTGGGAGGTGCCCTAGTTTTACTCTCTGCTCCCCGGTTTAACTTTAATTATGCAAATCTCCCCCCCCCCCCCCTCTCTCTCTCTTCTCATGTAAGACTTTACTGATATGATTACCATGTATATTAATATATACTATCTGAGATATAGTACATGTTCATGCATTGTAATAAATTATCTATTTTCTATCACTTAGAGAGATCCGCACAAAGAAGAGAGAGTGCATTTCTCTGCTTACTGTTTATGAGAGAGAAAAATTATGACAGGTGAGTCAGAGACAGAAGTACCAATGTGTAGGCTACATAGAGTAACATTAATGGTCGGGTATTCTATGCTGCCTAATGGATGTGTATGTGTTCATGCTTCTGGCGCCATGATGCCGTCCCTATCATCTGAGGAAACCTGGCAGTAAAACAGTGACATTCATATTCTCCAAGGGAACAGAAAAGTGTCCTTTTGTAGCTACAAACAGTCTACCTGTCAAGAATACAGTGATCTAGATCAGCATCATCAGAGCTGTATTAAGAGTATACACACACAGTCCAGAAGACATACAATTTAGAGACAAATACAAAATAAATATAAGGAACAACAGATATACTCCACAATATAACATATTTACATAGGTTAGCACGCCACTGGCTCTAAATGGGAGCACAAACAAAGTGGTGCAGATTGCACCAAACATCACTATCCTAGATTTGGCAATGTGTTTCCAATGTGGGTAGCAGGGGGGCGGAGCTTCTGATGAAGCACCCTGTGGAATTGAAGGGAGAGGTTTTTTTGTTTTGATCAAGATCCAATATCAACAATCTCTCTCCAGAATGAATGATATTATTATGATGATTTATTTATATATATGATATTTTATTTTTGATGTATGTTTACACGGTGAAGCATGGGTGCGGTCTCACATGCACAGTTGATTCACAGTTGAGCTACAAAGTGAATGTTTTATAGGCCAAATTATATTTGCAGATTCATAAATCTTTGAAGCCTCTGTGAGATCAAAGAAAGAGCATTTATAAAAATGTAACAGCCCTCAATAGAGGGTGAGACCTGCGTGGGGGTGTGTGGGCAACGCAGACCCTACACTTGCATAAAAGTCACACTATCATTTTCTGTCCCTGTGTACCTATATTATAATCACTATCACTTTTTTTATGATGTACAAACAGTATATTATGTGTGCTACTATATAGGCAGACAATTCTATGTATTGTGCAAGTAAGACAATGTAATATAACCAACAACCATGAACATATTTGAGTAACTAAGCCCCAACATTAGGATTCATTCTTTAAGCATGTATGAGAGTTTTAGTGAATAAAGCTGTCGTTAAAGAAGCTCACACTGAGAGCTGGTGCTGCTTTCCTCACCATTATAAATATCCACGTAGACTAACAAGGTCTCTGTCAAACACATATGTATTTCTCTGCCATTGTTCTATTAACCAAAGTAAACCTGGCTGATGCAGGGTGACCCTCAGTCTTTGAATTAATTATCAAATCCTGTCAGTGTTATGATTCATTCAAACTCATATATAAATGCAACAACAAGTGACTACGCTTTGAGATGTTTTGTATTAATTAAAGAAGAATTCCCTTTCATTGGCAACATCTGAACGTCCTTTATTATTATAGAATAAAAAGTAAATACACATTTGGTATGACACTTAATAATTCTGCAGGAGTCTGTCATTCACAGTCATGACATAATTATAATGTCTGGCCTAATGTGTCCATAGAATGAGATCCTTTTTGGCCGCACTGGTTTACCCCACAAGCTTTTTTGTTTTTACAAAAAGGCTTTGTTTGGTTTTGGTTGGTTTGTGAGACTTTTTATGATCCAAGTCAGTAATTATTTCACTATCATGTCACCATCAGCGTAGTTGACAAATGTACACGATAGAATGCTTATTGGCCAGTCACAAAGTGGAGATAATGTAGAGCTTGTGAGACTATTGTCTTTGGTGTAAGTTAACTAACAACAACAACAACAAACCACCAGCTACTACACACTGTGTTTATATATAAATCATTCTCCCCACCGCCTTCAGGCTTCAGGTTATTGGTGTCAGTGCATGCTCTTCACAGTTTTTGTGTCAGTGTCAGAATTGACCTGAATGCATATCTGCCAACAACCTCTCTACAGGCTGTTTAATTATTTATTTGTATAAATACTAAAGAAAACATTTTGCTGTTCTTGTGTGCTTCCTCCCACAATGATATTATTAAAAATTATATTTCACTCTAACTGTTTTAATAACGGTTGCCCAGCATAAAGACCATTTACTACAAGCAAACAATTGTTAGATTAGAGTCTTAATCAGGTGGCAAAATACTGCTGTGCAGCAATACTGAACATCACTGCATACACTCAAGATCCGCCATGCTCACACAGCGGAGCTGACCTGGCACGAGTTAGTATGGGCCGTGATCCCACACAAGGTCAAAAGGTTATCCTCTGAATACTAAATACGAATCTGCATGCATATGGATTACTGTGTTCTGTTGCCCTGTGATGGTCATCAGTACATTTGGTGGAGGAATTCCCCAGCCTGTGTTATGCAAGTCAATGATGTTGCTTTGCTCATAGGGCAGAAGTGCCCAGAATTAAAAGTAAGCATGCTGACATAACAAGACATAAAACTGGTGCCATGTTGGTTTAAATCGGTGCTAGCCTATTGTTACCTCTAGAGAAATAAGACAAGATTTCCTTGTAGGAAAACGCACACACAAAAAGAACCATGATCCAGCTGTTGCAGCTGGATCATGGCAGCTTTTCATGGCCAGTGCACTCACCACAGTCCAGTAAAAAAAGATAAGTGCAGTAGGAGCTCTATATAGGTAAACAGTGTTCGGTTCATAAGCCCTCGCTTCATTGTATCGGTTGAAATTCATTATATTTCCATATGCTTTATCTGGAAGAAAATGGAAGCACTGTGATCCTCTCTCTCTCTCTCTCTCTCTCTCTCTCTCTCTCTCTCTACAAAGACAAAGGAAGTACAGTAGCTGTCTTTTACGATGTATCTCTCTATTTCAGCTTGCAGCTACAAGCTACTTATTTTAAGTAACTAAGCTACAGCCAACCTTGATGAAAGTTGCAATCTGCTCTAGTTTACAGTGAATCATACATACACTGAATATATACATTGAATCTACTACTCTATCATTAATTTCCTTTTCTCTTATATACTTTACTGTACATAAAGAAATGTAGTATTCTGTGATTTAAGACTTAAGATCAGGGGGAAGCTAATGCAGTATATACAAAGCATGTGGGTTTGGCTCATACTTACAAATATACTGTACCTTTAATGTTAATAAAATGTGCCATTTGAGTGGAACTGAAATGGTAGTGGGAGACAATGGAGCCACAGATATCAGATATTAGATATAAACAAAGTTCAAAGAAAGTTATTATGTTATTAGAACATACATTATATTTCTCAACCTTGTGTGTTGGTTAACAGGTTTCTGTCTACTACACTCCTATCTTCAACAGGGTCTCCGCAGGGCTGTGTCCTTTCTCCACTTTAATTTGTTTTGTTTACTAATGCTTGTTAATCAAATCATAAAGACAGACACGTGCTCAAATTTGCAGATGACACTAATAGTCAGCCTGCTGCACAATGAGGAGCAGTCATTGATCTGTGGTGGGAGAATTTGTCAGCTGGTGGTCTTTTTTACAATGAAATGCTTCTAAGACCGAGGAAATGTTCATTGATTTAAGAAGGGGCCCTACATCTACTCCTCTTTCTCCGACCACTATTAGAGGGGAGCTTGTGACTGTTGTCCAGCAGTATAAACACTTGGGAACCATTTTAGGTGACAAACTTACCTTTGATGCCAATACTGATTTTATTTGTAAAAAGGCAAATCAGAGATTGTTCTTCTTAGGGAAGTCTCTGCTGAAAGTGTTTTACACTTCATGTAGTCAGTTTTAACATTTGCTATGATCTGTTGGTTTGGTGATTTTAGTGTGAAAAACAAAAATGCTGGGGAAGTGTGAATGTGTGCCATAAAGTTTACCGGAGTAAAATTAAATGATCTGTGCGACCTGTACCAAGTCCGAGCCACACAGAAAGCACAGGTCATCTTCCAGCATCCACAGCACCCTCTATATAGATAGTTTACACTGCTGCTCTCAAGACAGAGGTTTTATTAAACAAAGTGTTCTAGTAATAGATATTTGAGGTCTTTTATCCCAACGGCTGTTGGTTTTTTAAATAAAATATGACTAGACCTGTGACTGAGTAACTCACAGATCCTTTTTATTTTTAAATATAATTTTCCTTTTTTGTCTTCAAAGACATTTTATTTTATTATTCAAGTGATGTATAGTGATATAAGCTAATGTAGAGGCTATGTGTCTATGTTTGTATGTGCCTGTATTGTATTATTGTATTGACTGTGGACTGCTGAAGTAAACCAAATTGCCTCTCCCTTTACATTAAAGTTTTACTCTACTATACTCTAATTAATAAAATGTAAGGAAATTCATATATTGTCATCTGCTAACAGTAAACTAGAGGTATAGGTATTATTGACCTACTCCTCAACTCCAATGCAAACACTGTCCACAATAGGCATGGTATAGAAAGATAAACACTGAATCCTAAATATTAACAGAAGCAAAGTACCTTGCAGAATGTTCATTATGGCTTTAACTAGGACCTGATGGCTTCATCAAGCACTCTAAATTACTTACAGTACATCCCTACTTTGGCTCACAGCAGGTTGTTTGATGTACTGGCCCAAGTCACCCCTGGGACAGGGAGTGGAAATAGAAGGTTGCATGACACTAGCTTGCAACACTGACTTTGACCTTTCTCTATACTGTGGCTTAATGATGCCCGACGAGACACACAGCTCTAGAATATTTAATTGTTCCTCATTAGTGGAACACATTCATGTACTTAGCAGAGGTATTACCTTTAAAAATCCTAAATATAATTGCAATATTGGTTGGTATAATACAGTATGGAGAATGTTAATGCCACATCCAATCAAGCTCCTGAAGGGAGAGATAACACACATCAATTTGTAGATTATTTTAAATGTGCCGGGCAGGAAATAATCACTAACAGGAGATCTAAGCAATGTGGAGATCTAAGCAATGTGGTTATTGCCGGAGCCCCTCATTACTAAAGGATTACAGAGCAGAACACAAGTAAAAAATGGCTTATATAATTTATTGAAAACAAATGAGGAATACAAATCCATCCTTATGCAAACCTCAAAATATACACACAAGCACAGATCTATTATATGATAATGTAAAACACGTATATTGTGCTCTTATGTTTGTTTGTTTATTTCATATCTTCATCAATACAAATTAAATATCTACATGCTAATGTCCTGTCAGCATAGCATGTTCATATTTCATTAAATAACAGCAGACTTAAATGAAAACCTCTCACAGATTCCAAATGAACTCGTTCAAGTGAAAACTCAGTTTCACAGCAGTAAGCTTTTTACTCTCAATGTAGTTGTTCTCATTCCCAGTAATTTTTCAAACTATTGAAAATTAGCTGAATATTTTCAGTTAATCAACCTTAATGTTGCGCCATGTCCGCTTAAAATACCCAAAGCCGACATCAAGCCCATATCTTCAAAGGTCCATGATGAAATTTAATTAGCTTTACTACAGCTTAGAATATAAGAGGCCAAGTACTAGTCTATCCAATAGTGAGGCGCATTGTATTTTACATCACACGACTGAGCTATTACCACTGTTTCTGTATGTTGCTTCTCTCACAGTCTGTCTGTAACCTGAGGGAGAAGATACATCTAAAGCCCCTTTCGTTACATCCACTTCAATCCTTACTGCAACAGGCACACAGAGGTCTGAAGCTCAAGATTGTTCTTTGTGTGATGTCAAGGTCCCTTTTCATGCAGACGAAAGTGAATAAAGCGAAATAGGCAGCGTCACATACTGTTGTCTGGCTTTGAACAAAACTGCAAAGCGCACAAAATTAAAAAAACACATTTAGAGCTGGCCAAAAAAGGAGACACATTTATGATGTATGTTTTAAACCTGTGTATTATGATACACTATGGTTTAATCTTATGAACAGTCTATGTGAATAAGAAATTCATTGCTGGTCTTTAACAAACTATTTTATTTGATTATTTGATTATTAACATTATGATTCAAAGTGTTATTTCCAAATTTTACCTGACCAAGGCACCACATAAAATGTGTTTAGTTTTGTCAATATAATTCAGTTTTGTATACGGAGCCCTCCTAGTAGGGTTATATAGAAAAAAATTCAATTCATGTGGAAATCAGTTCCCTCTGATTAATAAACTGTGTGCACACTCAGATTACTAAACTGAGAACAAGGATTCGTAAACCGTGTCTGTGAATTGATTAAACATGCGTACATATTAGTAAACCGTGCTCATGAATTGATAAACCTTTGGGCTTTTCCACTTTTGGCCGCGCCGAGTCGAGCCATGCCGCGGCTCATTTGCGTTTCCATTACCAGTTTAACTGCACCAAATCGAGACGGGCCTATCTGGAATAAGGTCAGAGTGAGTGTGGAAATTATATTTAATTTTATATTATATTTTATATATATATTTTTTTTTATATTA
>JAODOY010000798.1:0-13407 GCA_025399855.1 Forbesichthys papilliferus | reverse complement strand
TATATATATGTTAGAAATCCATTCCTTTAAACATGTGAAAACACTTAACTATGCTGTATTGTAGAGTTAGACCATTAAACTGTATTTCATAATTTCTCTGTTGACATTTTTTTGGGAGGGCCAGTAACAAGGGACTAGATACATAGATGGTTCACCAATATGCTTAACCCTTCCCGTAAACAAACCACAAGGATATAAAAGCAGAGAGAGCGTTCAAATCAGCTCAGTATCTATCCTGCTCCAACGTTATTAGCCTACTAAATTTAATGTCCTTCAACACCCTACAATTCCATAGCTAAATCACCTGTTGTCCTATAACAGCCTTCATTGCATAAATAAGCACACAATGTGCATTCTCGTGTTCAAATCAGCATCTAAATATCCAACTTTATGTGGTTCAATCCTCTTTCCAAAAGATAATATAAACCACATAATCCAACAAGCTGTAGGCTAGTTTAACTTGACAAGGACAGCAAATCACAGCATCTGCAGGTGTCATGCCAAAAAGTAAACTGCTAAAATCTGATTCCTGCCCACGAGAGCACACGCAGCGCTACATTATAAGCACATTTTTTTAATCAATTCAAATTTGGCTGGGTAGTTAATATTACCTTTTTCTGTGGTGTGACAAACTCAAAACACAAACGTATGTCTTCTGCTTTACACAATCATTAAGATTCTCAGGATTTACCTTTATGGGGGGTCTGCTACTGGGATTGACTGTGTTGAGGTCTTCGTGTACTCTGTCCAGCAACCACAACAGAAACTCCTGGGCATCGTGCTGAGCATTGCCTCTGTACTGCAAGGCATTTTTTGAGACAGCAATCTGTAAAGACAAAAGTAACAAACAGAGCATTTTCACATTACTGCCTTTCATATCACCATGCTGATCTAAAATAATTAGGGCTGGGACCTACCAGTAATGTAATTTCCTATTTTCACATTCATTGTATTTAGCCCATGAAATAGGAAGGAAGAGGACTAATTTAGTTTAACAGCTAACAGTTTCATTAAACATTAGAACAATCCAAGAATTACAGTTAGCCTATGCTTTATGTTAAGACATTATACCTTATGTTAAGGCGTTAAACCTTAAGTATTATTTATATCTTTCTGCTATCACAACTTTGTTTCCCACATTAGACTATTGTGACATAAGTCTATCATGCCAACTGCAGCCCAGATATGACACACTATTATACTGTAGGGTACCTACTTTGAAGTCCCTGCTATGTTGTGGGGTATATTCAAAGGTCCATAGTGCGCGCACAAGCCCAGATAATTGTTCAGTCACTTCTCCTCTGGCTGGTGGAACTTTCTTCTGTAAATGTACACCATTTGTCTTTGGTATCTCCTCACTGGCGTCCTCTCCCTTGTATTGCTCTAGAACCAGATACTCGGCAAACAGTTCAGTGTTGCTCAGGCACTGCAGGACTGCGTTCATAAAGCAGGTGTTTCCGTGATTTTTTAGTCCTGATACTCCAGGAATCTTCTCTCCAGTTAGAAAGCCGCCAATGTCACAGTCATCCGCAGGGAACTCTTTACCTCCAGCTTGATAAGTAGTAAACCCCCCATCATCTTTGTCATCTTCTATTTGCACTTCAGATACAAAATGGGACAACGTTGACAAAGTCCTCAGGACTCTGCTCATGAAATTACCCACAGAGCGAACAGAGCCTCGCCTGAAGAGCTTCTTGCCGAAGCTAGACTTCTTGTCCTTGGTAGCCGCCTTACTGGACATGATTTCCCCTTCGGACTGAGTAAACACTCAAAGAATGTCAAAGAACTGTCTGTTTATTACACCAAGAGCCATCGTGGCTTTGCTTCCGATTCTCCATTTCACAACATGTTTCACAGCACTAACGTCAACTGGCTAACGTTAATGCTTGTACTACTGCTGACCGATCCAGGTGTGCAGCAGAAAAGTTAACCTGAGCAACCATAGTTTTTAGCGTTTATATTAACTTGAACGAAGTGTACTTATGTCTAGAATCTGCCACAACACCGTTTGTGATATTGCTGCTTACAGCCTGTTATCTTGTTCTTGATTTAAATTGATCTCTAGACGTTATGCATCCCAGAAAAGATGTGTTACCATAGCTCGGTTTAGACCGAAGCACTACTGACGGATAACTAGCTAACATTAGCGACGTGCTAACTCATGTTGCTAACGCTACATAACAACCCGAGTCAGAGAGGGACGGAGTCCATATTCGACCGGGATATATCGGGAAATACTCATCAGCAGGAGAAATAATATCCGCCATGGCACGCATAACTTGAAGTAGTTAACACGGCAACTTACTCCGACATTTCGATAATGTTATAGTTATCTCATTCTTTTGAAAAATCAAGAAAAAATTTGCTTAGGTTATAACTTCCGGTGTTTCAAAAATAAAACCCAACCGGCAAAACGTAACAAAAACATTCACATATTTTTTGTATTGCCAAAGCACGAATATGCTTACAAGAAACTACATAAACAAATGTATACACAATAAGGGGTAAAAATGTACGTATAAGAACTGTCGTAGATATGGAGTAGTGGGGAAGGCTTTACGACAGTGGGGGAATGGACCAGAAGGCCAAAATAAAGAAGACCCTGCTGGCACAAGTCTGAGTATTGGTGTTATATAAAAAGTAATAACATTACAAAAAGGAAAGACAATTAAAACCTGCCTGAAAATGTACATAGCATTTTGCAACACCATGTTTTTTTGCAACACATTTGGATGCATTTTCTTACAATTCAGTTTTCAGAAATATTACCTAAATATTGGCCCAACGGAAATTTTAAGTTGTAGCCTACTGTACACACATTGTCTGCACGAAGCAGCATGACGGAAATAATAAATAAACTAAAATATTATTGTAAGTAGGAAATAACAATATTTAATCAATTTCGACTGCACTAATAGCCTTTATTACTATGATACCAATACTTGCCAGCAGTCGGCAGCAGAGACCAGAGGGGAGCTGGGACTTTCAGCCTACATGAGATTTGGCTTGAGCTGATTTACACAACAGGCTACTGATTTGCTGCCCTTTCATACTCAGTGTTCAAGTTTCTCCATACCGGAGTTGTTATTTGCACTATGGATACCGTGCTTGTGACTGTGACCAGGCTTATCTTGATGTTGTTATCCTGTGTTTGGTTTTTCCCCATGTGATTTTCCTTCACCATTGTGACAGGCTACAATATTTAGGACTTTATCCAAAGTGACTATAGGTTTAGTAGGCTAAATTCATTGTAGACTTCTGTAAGATGTATTGTGTGTGTGTGCAGACGTGGGCTGGCGGCTTCTACATTGGTAATAGGTAAAAAGGTACTTATAGCCTATATCATTATATATGAATGTGTTTACAGTAGGCTATGCTATTTGTACATTTTTGTTTAGTAGGTAAGTACAACTTTTCATTTAATTGTAATGTTAACTATAGGTGAGCTACACCTTTTATCTGGCGGACCATTTTAAAGGCTAAGCTTTTCCTCCCATACTTTTGATATAGTGTCCGACTCCGAGTTATCTAAGATGGGGCTTGTTATTTTAAAGATGTTGTGCCGCAGACACTTCAGCTGCTCAAACCAGCTGGGGAAGTTATCTAATGATGTGTCCATGGAAACTAAGCAAGATCTTCATACAGTGTCTTATCACTGAACACAGAAAAGCCTTCTGTTCATTTTTATTAAATATACTGTGTGTAAAATACATATGGCTACATAGCCATCATTAAATAGCTATATAGTAGTGGCAAAAACAGTTGGTTTCCCACCCAATGTCAAACCCAAAGTCACATCACATCTTCTCCACAATTCCATGCGCTTGTCATTCACAGTTCACAAATATTGCCCTATTTACAGTGTGAAATTAGGGGAACACCAGATCAATGAAGTGACTTCACATTGTGACTTTATGCATATACATTGCAATGTCACCTTTATGCAGAATAGTAGTAAAGTCACACAATTGTATTACCCATAAATATTAAAAGAACATTTCACTGTTGATGATAGTACAGAGTTCTATCTTTTTAAGTGTCAGTACTATAGCCTAACATTACATGGGGCATGCCTTTGGGCTTTTGCTATAATGGCTGTGTGGATTCATAACTATGCTAACAGAAGCACCTCACCACAGCAAGCATGTAATTAATGTTCCTGTGCCTATTTATAGCATGTATGCACTAGGCATTCTGTTCATATGCCTTTATGTGCAAACAGGAGGGGAAAATTCCTTATCGTAATAAGGGGTTAATTGTGCCACTTCAACCTGATTTACGCCCATTGTGACAACATAGGTACTATCAAAGCATAATTGTACTACAACCACATTATTATCAGTGAACTGTAAAAATGTAAAAAGCAGCAGCAAAAAAATGTGTTGAAAACACTGTTTCTGATAACTACAGCACTCTGCCTTCAAATGGCTGCCAAAGGAAAGTTGGCATTGTAGGTTAAAGGTTATTAATTTTAATTAGTACATTTGCACATTTTTTTTTATAAATTGAGAAGTCCTAATCTATCTAGGTTATTTTGTTGGCTTACTGGCTCCTAACTTAAATATTAATAGAAGTAGTATATTCTATTCTGAAACTAATCCAGTCATCCTCGACATAGGCTGACTGCTGACAATATTGCATGGCCAGAAATCCTTCCAAGTCAATCATGTGAAGCCACCTTTCATTTGTGCATATGGAGGAAGAGGGTAGGTCTAATAAACACCATGTGGGGCTTGAATCCAGGCATATACAGACCTGGCTGTCTCCTCTTTCATTTGCACACCAATACATTTGCAGCAGTTTTGAGAGCTGCTGCTTTGATGCGATGTCTTCATAAGATAGCACACACAACCTAATTAACAAGACATAAGTAAAGCTAACTATGACCGCCTGACAGGTGAACCTATGCTTTCTTCGTCACAAAGCAGATTTCTTTCTGACATCCCTCAGCAACAGCTCTAGGCAGTCAAAGTCCTGCTGCACTTCCTATGACCATATTTGGTATCACAGCACTGCTGAAGCGTGAGCCCAGGAAAGGATCTCTGAGAAAAATGAGATCTCTTGTCTGTCGTCTAACAAAACGAAAAAAAATCTAAACGTTCTAGCTGAAGTGCACACGAATCGTTGGGGAGACAACAGCATCCTTCTCTGGTAATCGCGACGCTTTCATTCAAAGGAACTCCAAGACACGCAGCATCACGATTCTAGTTCCACACTGTCAACAGCCACAGGTGAGCACGTTTTCTAATTGGGAAAGCATCCCTGCTTTGATTACTATTAATATCTCACCCGCCATACTTATACAAATATGACATTTTTTACGTGGTGAAATATGGCTAGAATGTCATGTTTTTCGTTAAGTGTAATTTTAATTTATTGCGTGGTAAAAGTTAGCTCTCTAGTAGGATATTAAATCAGTTTTATGCTGTCTAACGCCAATGACGTTTAATTAACTGCTCAATCCTTGAAGAATGAGTGGATGCAAACAACAATGTAGTCGGAACTATCACAGTATGTGCTACTTAGCCTATAGAAATCATTTTCACTGTTAGTATGAACAAAAGTTTATTTATTTTTTGCTACAGATGTTGAGTTTTACAAAGTTAAGCAAAATCTCTGCTGTGACAGAGAAAAGAATACTGCATGCATGCGTCACAGTAAAGCTGTGCACTAATAAATGTTTGTTTATTATTTATATATATTTAATAATTTTGTTATTAAATATAATGTTTTGTGTGTTTATTTACCTACCATCTTTTAGCATACATTTGTAACGGTTAATGATTAACACATGTCAGTAAGATAGAATGAACATCCAACCAGAAACAGCATGTCAACCTTGGGGTTTAGTGAACTTGTTTTGAATTCAGATATTATTAGTCTATAGAATACATTATGTTTCACATTGATTTACAATATTGTGAAAATATTTATATACATGTTTTTTTACTTTCCTCACGTAATCAAAAATACAACTATTGGTGCAGACCAGAGGAAATATGTAATTAGGCATTAAATGTATTTATTTTGTAAGTGTGGTCAAATACTTACTGTAAAGGTCTTATAAGGTTTATGTTGTGACATTGTAACAAAATTATTCTGAACCTGCAATGAGATGCTAGATCAGCTGTTCAAAATGAGATCAAACCTTGTTTAGCAGTTGTATCATTCTGTTGTATTATATTGTAGATGGTTAAATATAGTAGAAATCCGAATAACAAGAATTATTGACCATTCATGGCCATGTTGTATAATAATGTAGTGTAATGCTTCATTCTCAGTTGCATAATTCAAGTCATGGACTTAACATGTTGGATCCATCTTACTGTGATCTCTATGTTTTCTAAGTCTTCTCTAGGATTATTTTACTATGATATTCTACTATACATTCGTTAAAGTATAGGGTAATAGTATAGAATATAGGATATGTTTAGTCATAATAACACCATGTATTTGTTTGTTATACTTTACAGTCATTTCAAATTCTGGACTGTAATCACTTGCGTCGCTTAAACAGTATATCTACCAATTGGGTAAATGTGGGTAAAATATGCAAACCTGTTAGTGTCATTTATGTATGTGGTGTTGTGGTGTTTAAT
Source organism: Forbesichthys papilliferus (assembly GCA_025399855.1). Classification (NCBI taxonomy): domain Eukaryota; kingdom Metazoa; phylum Chordata; class Actinopteri; order Percopsiformes; family Amblyopsidae; genus Forbesichthys; species Forbesichthys papilliferus. The sequence continues at coordinate 6,808 of JAODOY010000798.1, read as the reverse complement.
GCCATGTACAATTTGTTGTGTATGGTAAAGTTTGTCTATCTCTGGCTATGCAATTGTGTGGAAGTCCTTCAGCGCACTGATTGTAATCAATTCTTGGAATGTTCTCTGAGTGAATGTCAGTTCACTTGTCAGCATTGGCCTTGTCAGCGTTCGAGAGAACATAGCGGTGAGGGCACCGGCTCCATCAGAGCATAGTGGATTATGTGTGTTATCTACAGGTGCATTCATGGTGGTGTGTCCACCTCCATCATCATGCCACTGGGAAGCTCCTTAAAGGTTTGACAAGAATCCTCAAGCTTGACCCATTGAATCAGATATGCTCCTTAACAACAGTCACAGAAACGCTGACAGCCATGCCATTTCAATTGTGATGTGTCTGCATGAGGCTAATAAGGCCAATGCAGGTAGTAGGTCTAGAACACAGCATGGATTCCTTTCAGAACTATACAATAATACAGTGAGATACAGTATTTTCACATTCTGCTATGTGAATGTATATGGTTCTGTAGGCGGCTGTTGGTAAATGATTTTCTACGAAAAATGGTGCATGTGTCTTTCAAACACAAAACAACATCGACAAGGGGATGCATTCACCAACCTCAACATGAAGTTTTCACACTAAAACAGACAAGGCATTTGGAGTGGTCCTTAATAAAAAAGACACATGACTTTTAAAGGTCCATCATTTACACCAGTCATTAGCTTTTCTGTCAGAGTCCCTATTGATTGGCTGCTTTCGCACTAAGCCTCCTTGGCTTATTGTTGGCTTATCGGAACGTTAATGAAATGACATTGATCGGGGCAATATTGAGCATGGTGTTCAACACAGAAGCCACTGGAGTAGTTGGATCTCGATATATAGTAAAAGCAAACCATATATTGTAAATTGGTGACATGAATCAACATACTGTATATGAATCAACATAAATGAATCAACATTGTTAGACGTTGTTATGGTGTCCATATAAGAATGGTATTATAACTCGCAATGTATTCTTCACGCACCCTCTGTTGAATTCTATTTACCTGGATTTACTATTGCCTTTCCTTTGCTGTTACCATAGAGACACTCCATCCCCAACAGCAAGGCGCCTTTAGGCTGTCAGGCTCCTGGCACTCACAGAAGACAGACATTGGTGAACAAGTCTTTCCGTGGCACCTCATGCTCGAAGCAAAGGGGGTAAAAAAGGACATTAACTTGGCTCAGACACTGTTCCCTTGGCAGCCAGCACCCTCTATACGTAGCATGTCACAGTGGTGTTGTCACTATGGCGTGATGACTGAGACCGAGTGAAATCCAGTTGGGGGAGATTCACTAGTGTAATTGAAATGAGCGCACCTGAAAGACATTAGCTGTCAACAGTCTGTGCTTCCAAACACAGGGATTGGATTTTTTAAGATGATGTGAAAGCTGAACATGTCCTTCACCCAATGAGTTAATTATCTTTCCTTTCCATTGTTGCCTGCTCTGACGGCGACTGGTTTATATTTTTCTGATTGAAACATTATAAACAAGAACATGCTTCCAGCTCTAGTGCTGTTTATTTTCCGTTTTATAGAGATGTAACAAAAGACAGACGTTTGCTGTCAAGTGTTGAAAAGCGTGTTTGTTCTTGCTGCCTGTCCATCTGTCTGACTGTCCATCTGTCTGACTGACTGCCTCTTCAAACAATTTCTCCATCAATCACTTTCCCTTTTGTGTGCTTGCATAGCTTTCTTTACAATTTTATGATTAAGTGGTGTTCATCCCCTCACACCGTCTATACGGTGTAGCTTGCATTGGCATGGTTAGATGGAGGCTCACCCGTACTCATACGTTATGAACAGTTCTGTGAATCTACAAACAGTTATATCAGTTAATAGCAGGGAGGGAATGATACGACCCAACCTATTATTTAAATCATTGACTGTCTCATTCTTAATGGTTTATTGTTTACTACTCATTTTAATATGCTGTAGATGATATTATCATTTTGTTTCACTGTTGTCTGTGGTTGGCAGTGTTTGAGACATCAAAAAACAAAGCTGAACTTGTATTATGTTCTATTGGTTATTCTATTTTAAGCTCTACATTGTTCATTATACATCTATAGTGGTCAAAGGAGCATGGATAAACCCCATACTGCAGATTTATCATATAAGTTCAGAACAATTTGTTAGTCAAAGTTGTACGGCCTCTAGTAACTGCTTTCCAAGCAGACATATATTGAAGCCAGTGGGAAAGGTTGCTATGATTGAGTAATACCTGCAAATGCAGCATTAATACAAACACACAAATCTTTTAATAACCATAAATGCTTTCCAGTATGTTTTTCTTGCATTCTGTCAGCGGCTCTGTTTTGCAGTTAGATATACCTGTAATCGTTTGGTGTCACTGCTGTTGAAGTCTTTGAGGACAATTAACATTTACCAGCTCCAATACTGTGTACATTGACCAACAGCAGAAGACAGTGAATATAATTACCTTTGTTTTTAGAGTTAAATGTGTGTAATGTAGCCTCTGTGAAGCATAATATGTGAATAATGGCTTGGGGTTTAGTTTTGAAATCCTGTAACCTTAGAAGTATCTCTCAATGACATGGTTTAGAACACATGTTTTCCTGATTTGGAAACCCTGTCACAAAGTAAATGATTGTGATTCAAGAAAAACGTTATTTCTACATTTCATTAATGTCACTCTTTATCAAGAACTGTATATTTAAATAATGCAATATTTAGAAACATCCCACATGTTATGTTTAATATAAAGCTATTTGTAACAGATCCCCTGTAACAGATCCCCCTTCCATTTTTCAATCACTCATCATACTTTTCTGAATATGTTCTGTAATACACTAACAGAAGCCATACTGTTTTTGTGTAGTTGTTTATATTTCATCAAGCACTTTCAGAATTTGTGAATTAATATATAACTGACCACATGAAATGTGGAAGTTAAATTGCAGACCATGCTGCCTGCAGACAGAAATAGAACACACCTTGTGGAAATGTATAATTGCATTAAGAGGGCTGAGGGAGGGTGATTGCAGCCGATTAGGCCAAAGTAATATCTTGAAACAACCTCACTGCTAGGCAATTCTTTTCATATTCATGACCCAACTGGGCATGTTCATATGAAAGAGTTACCATTAGCATTGCACAGCGGTTTTCTGACCTAACACTCAAAAATAAGTTAAACTTACATTTTTTTTGCAAGAAATTAACAACAGTATAAGACCTTACAAAATACAGTCATCCCTGAAACATGTCAGTTTTATTCAATACATTTTAGTAAAGACAATTTAACAAAAATATCAATACAAAAACCAAGGTGTTAATGTGTTGTTTTCTTAATACAATACAAACACAAATATAGTGAGAAAACTGAAACAGATTATCCAGACTTGGAAGGTTTTTGTAAATTGCCTTTGTCTTGTGTACAGGTGGTGCAAACATGACGGCTCTGCTGGACTTAAAAAGCAGTGTGCTGCGGCAGGTGCAGAGAAGCCAGTCTCTGAGGACCAGAAGGGAGCCACCCCCTTGCCCAAGCAGCACGACCACACAGTGTTCCGACCCCTTGCCTCATAGGTGAGTTACAGTATCAGTGAGGATATCCAGGTGTGCTTTAGCCAGATATCCAGTACTGCAGCTTCAATGTACCTTAGCGTGAAGGGTCAAGGATAGTTATACCACAAAACACCATTTGACCGTGTGTGTAACATCACCCAAAGATCTGAAACCACGAGTTGGCTTTATGAGTGCGCCTGGTACTGTACTTTAGGACGAATTTGCTGTTAACCTCCCGACGATTGGCTTACTCGGACATGTCATATCTCATGACATGTCAGAATTGCTGTAAGCGAAGTAAAATAGATTTGAGACCTTATTGGAATAAAATCTCTCAGTGCTCTTTCTCATTGACATCCATTCATTCAGACAGTTTTTTACAAAGCACCTGAATATTACAGCAACTTCACTACAACTTCAAAACTGAGCAGTTCAAGTTAATTGCCGTGGCTTGGTAAACCCATAGAATTGAACCCCGGACCTCTTAGCTGAAAGAGAACTATGCTATCTTGGTGGTCTTGATGATTGAGCTTCCAGTTTACAAGTAGCATATTATTATCTGAACCTGGGTTTTGCTCACTAATAAAGCATCAAACTCCCCAAAAAGGTGTTGTAGCCTTGTCATTCTGACAGGCATTTCTGCTTATTCATTTATTCATTTTCACAAACCCTCCAGTTTCCCAAGAAGAAATGAATCTCAAAAGGAATCAGAATATAAATGATACACCAAAACGCCAGTGATATGGCAGAGCTGTAGGCAATGATTATTTGCGTGTTACCATTCAGGACACATAATGGTTTCAGTAATGGGGCCATATAACTATATAATAATGGGACAATGTCATTTTGGGGGGTACATTAAAGTGGAGACAGTGCATCTAATAAGCATAATTATGGCCTTGTGTGAATGACATCAGCAATAATCCACGCCTGTTGGTCATTTATATTTCCTCCGCTCAAGAAGGCAAGCATAATTTCTGTGCTGCTAGAATGTTTTGTCGTAGCCGTCATTAGCTATGCAGACTTGCTGCTTGCTCACTTGCTGAGGGGAGATGTCAGCAGACACCTGTACACAGACACAGCCATGCTCCCAGAGCACTGTGCACATTGTCATCAGCAGTGTTTACCAGCAGTGCTTTATTCCCTGCTAGCTAGCGTATTAGCACGAGACATTGACAGGGCACTGCAATCACCACTTTGATTGGTAAAGACATTCTATCTCACTGACCTAAATACATGTATTTATTCGATATTCAAATCTATCCCGATTACGTAACAATCGGAACAACTAAATATTCCATATTCAATTATGGAACTGTGATAAGGATATGATGAAGGCACAGGTAGAATCGGTGATTCATCAAAAAAGAAATCAATTACCCTTTTGTTTTTTATCAACATCAATAATGTGTGTTTGAATTTGAGGTTTCCTTGGCAACCTAAGCACAGGCTACCTCCATGTTGTGATGTTCTATGGGTAATAACTAGTACATCTATTTAAACACACACGGCGGAAATGCTGTGATGCTGCTGCATGTATTATATGACATTTATTTTGTGAATGTCTGGAGTGAGCTTGAAGAAGTGTTCTCTGAATATAGCTGGAGTATTCTATTGAATCCATCAGCATCTCATCTCATCTGCATACTCTGCCTTGCCCCCTCCCCCACTGCGCTGCGCTCTCAGTGCCGGCCCGACCCCTAAGCACCCATCATTATGGGCAGGGCCTCTCCATCATTATCCACCAAGAGCCGATGCCCAAAAGCTACACAATCATTTCATTAACGGTACGTGTGATTGAGGCTGTGATTCAGTGTTTGCCACCCGCAGTTGGTGAACCACAGTACAGACACCTTGATAAAGTCACATGTGAACACATGGAGCTGGTATATTAACAACAATCTACAATTATTATTATACAGCGAAGTGAATACCGTATCTCTGAGATGCCCTGTTAATTCAATGCTGATGCACAAGACACCGCTAGCATAGAAATTAGCATCGGCCGTGGCGTCATTAGCGCACCTACACAGCGCTCTCACAGGATGTTAGTTTCCTTTAATTACTTCCTGTCGTCGTAGTGATATCGGCCCATGCTTTTCACACGATAGTTGCGTGCGCTGTGAATTGAAACTCAAAGTTGTATGAGACTCTTTGGTGAGGTGTCACTGAATTAATATTATATAGCTGATTACTACAGCAGTGAAAATTCAAATTGGCAGTGTTAATTTAAAAATGGTGTTATTCATGCGGTTATGCTCACTGCTTTGACATTCGTGCCCTGTGCGAATAACAATGACACGTTGTAGGATATTTCAGCTGCCACTCTAATGTACCACACTATAATAAACTGTCAAGTCACATAACCATTAAACCACACTATGACAGGGCACACAGTTAGCATTATAACTAATGTCAATAAACTAATGTAGCACATACTGTATGTACATACTCATAGTTTGGGAACTGTAATATCCCTACATTTTACATCCTGTGTTGACGCTAATATGTAAATGAAAAATCAGCGGCGTGATTATGCATATTATGCCTGATTAACTATGTTAAATGGAACATAAAACAATATATTATATTGTAATGCAGGCAAATGTTAGGGAAGCCATCTCAATGTGTGAGCTGAGAAACTATGCCTATATGTATCAATTCAATCCAACAGATAATTAACAAGATAGAAACAAACTGGACTTGACTTGATCTGATAAAGCGCCATAACTTTGAATTGGTTCCATTGACATTTTTTGACATTTGATGGTTGTTGGTACCATACAAAGTAGACACATTGATTATCTTGAATTAGCTCATGAGATCATGTTCAGACTGGTGTCTAGCGTTTAAGAAAGCAAGAAGGGTATTATGTATAAAGGAATATAGAATTGAGTTAAATGTGCACAATGATAACAATGACGACAATGCTAACAGTCTAACCTGTCGTGTTTATATTGTTTAAGTCCGTGCTTTCCTTCAATTCACTGTCACTCTCACTGGTCCATGTTCCTATAGTTCACTGTCTTAGTTTCCCCTCATTGAGGGGCAGAGACAACTCCCCTCATTGTCCCTGTCTAATGGTCTGTCTTCTTTACCGCTGTATTTAATCCCTTGTGTTTGTCCTGTCTTTGTCAACGATTGTCCATTGTAAATGTTGTTTTTTATTAGTCCTGTTCTATGTGCCTTTGTAATTGTTAAAAGTGTTGCCTCTGTTGTGTGATTGTGTCCTACCCTTCCCTCCCTATATACAGTTTATATA
>JAODOY010000796.1:0-13408 GCA_025399855.1 Forbesichthys papilliferus | reverse complement strand
TCAGGTGTGTTGGAGCAGGGAGACATCTAAAACATGCAGGGCTGAGGCTCTCCAGGACCAGGGTTGGCCACCCCTGCTCTATAGCATTGTGTCCAACATTAGAAACGGAGACCATTTGTGATCAAAGTGACCATTTTAATATAATAATGATTCCAAAGGCGTGCCACCATGTCTGATTGTGAGACAAAACCATTTCAGTCAGAACCACCTTTATAGTCAAAATAAGTATTTTATTTGCATTAGCTTATTTATATTTGGAGGTATGGCTCTGTTCCGGGAGCCGCCTGCCCTTCCATGAGCATACATGGAAAGGCAGAGAAAGCAGCAGAAATACAGAACAGAGCAAGCCTCAATAACAACACAGTGACATTAAGTAATCATACACGGCATTAGAGGAGGAGGTGAGATGCAAAAAACACCTGCAGAGGAAGCGCTAAGAATGGGTGTAGGCTAAGGACGCTTAAATAAGCGCCCTGACAAGATTGGCCAATACTATGCTTTGTCATGATCACCTGAGCAGTCTGGTCACTGAGATCAGCTGGGCAGTGAGCGGATTGTGTTCATCTGACAATTGAGATTAAGCGTGGGGGGCGGGCGTGACTACGTGGCCTGCCTGAACTATCGCTATGTTTGATTTGTGGCATGTAGACCACAAATCAATTAGAATCTTCAACATTCCTCACTTGAGACAGTGGCCCAAGCCTTTATGGGGCCACGAGCATACTTATTCTCTCTTTTCTCTGCTCCTGCTTCCGGTTACATTTCTGAATGTGAGCGTGTGCCTCTGAGAAATGCGGCGGGAATAGATTTAACCAAAAGTATTTTGCCAGACTGTTAACATAATATTGCATAACATTACACGCCGCTACGCTTCGCAGACACGTTAGAAGTATGTTACTGAGAAACACTGGAAGTCAATGGTGGGAAAAGAAGCCAATCTTTGTGCATATTTGGGGGATGTGTACAGACACTCACCAGCTTGCGGTAGAATACACTGAGCAATCACATCTCTTAGTTTCTCCAGTGCTACATTGGAGTCTTCTCCTCCATTCTCTGGGTCATGGATGAAGAAGCCACCAGTGGCCTTGGGCCTGAAATGACAGCACCCACACACAATTCCTTTGTATACAGGAAAATAATCTTTAATGTTCTTTGCATTCTTATGGATACTTGCCCATTTGTTTTGATGCCAGGTTGACATCTAATCTAAAGATCTACTATCAAGTGGTTTCTCTGTCTCACGACGGAATAGTCTGTCACACGGGTAGAATGCAGCAATAATCAGACCGTCAAAGACATCAACACACCGCCATGTAGGCTCCCAGCAAACCAAGCATCATACCCTAGTAGTTTACGCTTCCTGAGGATTGGGTTGTTGACGGAGTTGAGAGGCTTTAGACTGACGTTGAGATCCTGGATCCTCATGTTAGCCAGCTGCTCAGCATGGGCCTGCTGGATACCTGCCACCACCGCCTGGGCAGGGGGTGGGTTAAACAGAAGAAAAGATGCAGAGATGTAGAAAATGTAACTACGGCGCAGGTTCAGTCTGGAAAACTGCTTTACGCCTGTCCTCTTCAGCAGCATTCAATCAATCAATCACAATGCATTTATAAGCCACTTTAAAAACCACCAACGTTGCATAAGGTGCTGTACAGAAAAGATTAGTCATGAGAAAGGCATGACATGCATACACAGCAAAAATGCAGATTAAACAGTAATGACAATACTTAACAAATGTCAACTTCGGGTGTCAAAAGCAAACAAAAGAAGGAAGGAATATTCAACCAGATAGTGAAGAAGCCTGTCTAATGGGCAGAGGCACGGTTCCCTTTAATCTTGCGCTTTTGTTTTGGGTACACTCAGGTGATCAGCTGATCAGAGGAAACAAGTAGGTGTGTAGGGAGTGAAGCAGCTCGGACAGGTGGGGGGGCGGGCAAAACCATGTAGCGACTTAATAGTCAGCAGAAGAATTTTACAACAGATCCTAAAATGCACGAGCAGCCAAAGGTGTGAAGCTAAAATAGGGGTAATGTGCTCATATTTACGCGTTCCAGTTGGAGACTAGCAATGGCATTGACAAGTCACTTCTTCTAACCGATCATGGTCAGAAGGTTGAGCGGTTCTAATGTTACGTGTGAAGTTTATGTCAATTTGTGTCTGCAGCTCCTCTTATAGTTGAAACCAATGTTACATAAATGCTGCAGTTTGTTGTTGTTGTTGTTTTTGTTGTCTTGCACATCAGTGCTAACTGCCAGACTCTGCTCTCTACCCCTTCCCTACAGCCACTTACACATTAAGCCAATAGAACTACACCACAGGGATGTTCGCTTGTGAGCGACTGCTTCTCTACAGAAATCGCCAGGTCGCTGGTTGACTCTTTGGTGCAGCCGACGGGGGATAGCAACCGAAACCCGACGCTCAATCAACTTTTTCTAGCGATTCAAATTTTGAATCGGCAGCGAGGTGTCATAGGAATCGCTAGCGTTTTCAAAGGTAAAAACTATCAGGCTTTCTTGCAGGTAAATCAATATAAATAAATAGTAATAAAAGCCTAAATACAAAACCTAATGACATTTGGACAATGTATTTTTTCCAGCAGTCCAAAATAAGTAAACTGTTACTGTTTGCATGTCAACATGAAAGAAAGGCTACTTTACTGGGTTAAAGACTTAAAGTGTGTGAATAGGCTCAATGTTCAAAGGCACATAAGAGCTACGCAGCTCTACCGTATCTTTTGATCCACTGTATCATCACCTCATGTCTGACGTTTAAACTGCACAGTGTGTCTCTGCATTAGTTACTGCAGTGTTAGTTAAGGTACAGAGGCTGTTGGTTTGTATATTACTAGAATAGTCTCTTCTTGAAATAACATCTGATTCAGCCTCCAGATCACGGCAAATGTAGTATGGACATGTGCCGTGATGCTTGCCCGTCCGGCCGAATCGTTCGTCTTCTTTTCTACAAAAGAATAGACTACATTTGATGAAGCAAACGCTAGGCTAGGCTACTTGATTGTGAAGTCGGTGTTGTAGTTCCCTGTTTACTAGCTGTCAGTAGTGCGACAACGTCCTCATTCCGGTTTTCTCGGGTGTCCGCGCAGACTCAGAATGAAAGATCTGAAAGAGCGTCCTCGCTTGAGCATGCGCTCGATCTTCACGACTGAAACGCTAATTAACCTGTCTCTGGACGACTCCCAACCGCAATCCCACGCCTTGGTGTAGTTCTAGCTTTGCCTTTTAAACGCTCTCCCCAGTCCTTCAGCAGTCTTACCTTGTCCATCATCATCTGGGCAGAGGGCAGTACGTTGTCCAGGGCCTCGGTGCAGTTCAGCCAGGGGTGAGCCAGCACCTGTTCAATGGTCAGCCTCTCTTCTGGCTTTACCTTCAGCAGCCTGGACACAGCAGCAACCACGGGGCAGTAGGGTAGAAAAGAAGAGAATGGAAGGGGGGGGGGGGGGCAGAACGAAGCCCGTTTTAAAACAGAGATAGTGGTCACGTCTTCGTTTTATCTGACAAGCTGAGGCTGGCCAGCGAGTCTGACACAATCACTAAAGGAAACCCTCCGCCGCCCCGAAAATCTCTCTTTGCGCGTCTTCCCTTACGAGCCAAGTGTGTAAGCGACTCAGACAAGGGCAGGGGCGTACTTGCGTACGATGTCCTTAGCCATCTCTGATATCTGGCTCCACTCGTCCTCGGGGAAGTCGAAACTGCCCGTCATGATCTTCTTCCTCATGTCCTTGGGGATTGTGCGGCTGTGGTGCTTGGAATAGAAGGGAGGATAGCCACACAGCATCACATAGATGATGACGCCCATTGACCACAGGTCACAGCTCTGGAGACACAACGGGGAGGCAAGGAATCGCACGCAGTTTATTACCTGCATAGTCTTACGCTGAGACAGTGGAAAGCGGGATGGTCGAAGGACGGGGTTTTACTGCCCCTAGTGGAGATGAGAGTCTCACCTTATTATATGTATAGGGTGTAGGTGAGGTAGGTATGATCCCAGACTTTTCCTTCTGGTGTCTCCTCTGAGCCTCAAGTACCTGGGAGGGAGGAACACAGAGCCCGTGTAAACAGTGGCACCCTCACACCTGAACAATGCCGGTGTTGTCAGTTGGGTGGCTCGCCAGGCGGGAAGGGGTACCTGAGGTGCTACGTAGTAGGGAGTGAACTGAGGGGTCATCAGGTCACCCTGGTCGACCTTGGCAAAGCCAAAATCACACAGCTTTACGGGAGCATCCTGTGGAGGAGGGGGTGGGGGTGCAAGAGATACGTGAGAGCCGTGGAACTATGGGTGCAAACACAGGCAGGGCGGCTCAAGGGCTTTACCAAAGAGGAATAATATGAGTAGACTGCGCAGGTGGAGGAAGAGCTGTAATATAGGCCATTCTCTGGCACTGGACATTCAAATGAAACGATTAAAACTATTTATGGCCTTGACCCTGTGTAACTCCCTCTCCTCACCAGAGAGTTATCCTTGAAGAGCAGGTTCTCTGGCTTCAGGTCTCGATGAGCAATATTCAGAGAGTGACAGTGTTCCAGAGCTTGACTAATCTAGAGAGAGAGAGAGTGAGAGAGAGTGAGAGTGAGAGTGAGAGTGAGAGAGAGAGAGAGAGAGAGAGAGTGAGATAGACTGGACACGATCCATGTGGGAGTTACAGACACAGCGTGACTAATAAGAGAAAAGGTAGCCTGGCCTTGTGTATTGTTTTGTGACTGCAGTTCAGTGTGTTGTACTGACTGTGTGTGTGTGTGTATATGTATGTACCTGCTTGGTGACCTGGCTGGCCATCTTCTCAGTAAAGTGTCTGTGCTGACTGATTCTGTGAAAGAGCTCACCCCCCTCCATCATCTCCATGACGATAAGTAGCCTCGCCCTGTAAAGGCAGCACACAGAGAGCGAAAGGGATGGATTGCCCAGAAGAAGACAGGGTGGAACACAGACACAAACGAGCATCTGTGCAGGCGCATGCCCTATACTGTACCTTGGGCTCGACTCGTGGGGGAACTGGACACTGTTGGCGTACACCTCCAGGATTTGGACGATATTTGCATGGGTGGCACACATCATATGGAGGCGGACCTGCATGATGACAGGAAATTATGTACATTTACTAAACAAAAAGGCCCATCGACACAGAGTTTCAACGAAGGTGCAGGAACTACCTGGAATGTGAAATTCTGCATTGATCCATTCCTGCTAGCTTTCCCACCGCACATGACAGGTGGCGATTATTAGGTTGAGTGTGCTTTTCTTTCATTTCTCACAAACAGCTATTAATCAGGTAATTACCCCCATGTTCTAGCAGAACAGCATCACACTAGGAAGACTAGTATAATAAGCATTTAACTCTCAGAGCAGGTCATATCTTGAACAAGTGTCATTTTCATAGCCTCAATGAATCATCACTTGCTCAGACATTATGTCTGCGCAACAATTTCTGAAATACATGGTTTTTCATTAGTAAGAATTTGACCAGTCAGCATGGAAGCTCTGCCCCTGCCGTTTCTGAACATGCATAAAGCACCGCCTCAGTGACTTGTAGCAAAGATGGGCAAAATAATGGTCAGTGACGCGAAGCTGGCAGGTATCAAGAAACAATTATTGGATAGGGGATTTAGGCAGCTATCAATGGGAACTAGGTATAACGTTGCCATGCAGATGATGGAAACATTTCAGATGAGAAACACAAGAGGGATACCTCATAGGGATAGGTCAGGGCTAACTAACCAGAGTCTAGAATGTCTAACAGCGAGTCGCGACCATCTTTCAGCTACAAAGCGATGGCCGACGCGAATCACATTATACTGTATATGTCTGGGGCTTTGCTGTCTCTCGGAGACAAAGAAAAACACAAAACACGCATGAGACACTTCAGACTGCATACAAAGAAAACAATATGAGTTAAATTTACTACAAAAACTAGTGTGGAGGAAATGATTAAATACATGATGTGACAGAGAGATGACTAGTACAACTAACCTCATTTCTTGCTTTGGGACGATCAATGAGAATCTTTAGGGCCAGGCGTTCCTGAGATGACTTCTTAACACATACTCTGTGAAGTGGTGAGAACAAACACACTATCTGTACACTTCTAACTCCACAAATGAATTGGCATTCTGCAATTTAAAGCAATACCTAATGTCCTAACAGAAGAGCTTTCCTGTAGTTTAGTCTCTGTGAAAAATGTAAATGACCAAAAATAGGCAAAAGCTAAATACAGCAGGCTTCTAATATAAAATGCACTGTTACACTACAGACAAATGTTGCCTCTTTGACCAGCATAATGTTGTCAGTGTCTGGGAGATGTGTGAATGACTCATTCATTTGAATTTATCTGAAAACTGACACATTCCCTGCAGGGAGAGACAGCATATTTAGTCAACATCACAGTGTGTTGTCAGATATCAAGTGTGATAATAAAGCAGGCATTGCTCTGGCATCTCTCACCACAAATCCTACATACAAGACTGAATTAATTTGCACAAGAATAATTATTCTGGTAATAGAGTAATAATCACAGACTTAATCATAGACCAAGCATATTGTTTCATTATCTGACTAGTTCATTAACCATCCCCCACTTCAAACATTCACTTTGGGCGCCAACCCCTGCCCCTTACCCTCAGATTACACCAGTAAAGCATTACGGCAAGAACATTCTGCATCGATCAAAGTTCCCTAACCAGAGACCTTCCAATGAATCACAGAATAGCGTGTGTGTGTGCTCATAACAAGGGCTCCTGACACCAAATGTATGAATCAGACAACAAGGTAGGTAAGAAGAGGAGATAAATAACAGCTGTAAATAAATAAAAAATAAAAAAAATAATAAAAAAGGGTGGAATCAGCAGCCAGCCAGGTGCTGGATATCTAAATAAAGCACAGTGATTACTTAATTCTGAAGACTTCCTGGGTTTAAAAGGGTATGGGCCTCCACTTGTACAGGAAGTAAAGTATTGATACATTGACTCAACCTACAATGTGTTTAAAAAATACAGCAACAGGGCAAGAAAGAGCTAATAAATTACAGTACAAGAAGGTGGTGTGCCATTAATAACCTGCATCTTGACACAGTTTGACACCGTGAATCAGCTCCTTCACACTTTAAGAGTGAAAGATTTATCATATCGGGAAGAGGAAACTCTGGAGGAGGCAACTCAGTAGTAACAGTATGCCATGTTTGAAAATAATGGCTCTGAAGTTTAATTTAGTCAGATTAGCAGTCCTGTCAGTGGCTCTATCTAATTCAACTACTTTAGGCAGAAAGTGTATTTTTAAAGTACATAAAAAAAGAACATTTTCTGAAAAGAACATTTTATTTCAGAAGAGTACACAGAATGTTAGTGTGTTATGCAGAAGCAGACTAAATGATTCTGAGGAGAGTCCCTGACATGTTATCACCCATCCTATCTGAGGAAGCTAACAGTGGGACAGCAGCAAACAATCTCTTATATTTGAAGCACAATGCAGTTCTCTCTCCTTATATCACTTTCTCTGTTAGCCCCTCAGGTCTTCACTCACATACAAACAGACTTACCTGACAGGCCCACTGATGCCGGCTCCCAACTTTTGGGTCCAGTTAATGTTGTATTCCTCTAGAATGGATGTTTCCTATTGAGGAGGGAGTACTAAATCAGAGACCGCTCCAAATAAACAAGACATGAAGAGAATTCACGTGAACTGACTGACTAATTAAAATAATAACTTCAAAGTTTTGACAGACTGATAGAATATTAATCTGATGCACTACTGTACATGGTTTGTTAAGGCAAAGTACAACTGAAGCTCGCATGATCAGGATGGGACCATAAGGTTTAGACTAGTGGCTCTCAATAAAAAGGTTTTGAGATCTAGACTAGTTCAATTAATAGTCTTTTCCGGTTAAATTATCGTAAACAAAAACAAAAAACATCCACATGTCCCTTAATTGTTTCAGTTTGTATTTTGTTATAATATGTCATTATCATCTTAGTCAATGAAGCAAACACTCATAACACACACACACACACACACACATATATAAAAACAAGATAACAGGTGTTAAACTAATTATTTTCATATAGTCTACAGAATAACTTTACTAAAACAGATACAACATATGTTTGTTTCATTCAATGAGGCTTACATCTACTGTATGAACAAGCATGGATCAATACTTAATTATTCACCACATATAAAAATGCTTGCCAGTGCCACTAGACTGGCCAGTCAAGTCTATGTAAACACAATGGCTAGTGATCATCTCAGCACAGCTGATTTCTCAACATGATCTTCGATGAGGGTCATGCCTCCTTTCATTGCTCTAAATCGCACGGCCCTCAACCAAGTCACTAGCACATTCAGACTGTGAGAGCTGTTTAGTTTCTATGAATGTCGAGACATCACAACATAGTTGATGGTGGATCCATCCATTCCATTATGAAGTAGGCAATTCATGGGATAAAAGGCACAGCGATCTATCTCTGTCTTTCATCAAATATCAGTTATCTTCATGCAAACTTCATACAAACTAGACGCACGTAAAGAGTCTATTACCTTAATGAATTTGTCTGCGTTGTTATCCTCTGACATGGTGATGATCCGCTTCAGACAGATCTGGCCTGTCTGGCAGATTTCATATGGTAGACAAACAAACCAAAGCGATTTATTCGATCATTAAAAGTGTATGCCTTGTAAAGTCCAATTGGAGCTGTAATTGTTCGCTAAAGTTTGTTCTACCGATGGAAAAATGTCATACACGTCTTCTAAGCAGACGCAGCCGAACGTGTATCTCGGGGAAGCCAACGCGAAGCCACCCAGCCAGCTCGGTTCACAACCCCGGGTTCCCACTCGCTCTTCCAATCGTCTCGAATTCGCTGCTGCGATCATGTAGAGTCACACCGAGCAAGGTACACTACATCCAACATAGACTATCCCACCATGTTTGCAGTGGCGCCGAGTATGAGACAAGAATTGTATATTTTTAGCCAAAGCAATAAGTGTTCTGCTAATGTTACGTTATTTGTTACAGGATACCAGTCTGGGCTAGCCCATTTGAAATAATTCAATGCGACTCTATTGCGGTATGTTAAGGTGATTATCTAACAAAGTAATTTGCGGAAAACAAAATCGCTAAAAGAAATGTGGCATCACTACATTCATTTAAATTAAAATCGGCACATTGTGTCCCAGAGGCTTGACAACTGTTACTGTACCTCAACGAATCGAGATTTGCTAACGGCTTGCTTCGGTGTTAAGTAAGCCCACGGACATTAATGTTTTCTGTAGACGGCATGAAGGTCGATATCGCTAGCAAATGGTATTAATTCTGTAAATGATAGTAAAAGCTGCTAAAGTATGTTATGGGGTGAGCAAGGACAGGTTGCTATATCCAGGCTACCTTACTTTCCATGGCCCCTTGTCAAAGAATACACAAACCGACTCATACCTACGCAAGAGTAGCCCGTACCAATCGCCTGATTATAATTGTATTCGTTTTTTTTAATATATTGTAATATTTATAAATTATAAACGTAAAGCCTTACGCGCGTGGAATATTATATACGCCTGACATATTAAACATTTAACTAATTGTCACAAAGCATGTTAGTTAATTCGTTAATTGTATTTGGCTATTAAGAAATCTCAGGGGGCCTGTGTTTGGGGCCTTATCGGGTCCTAGTTTTCCCGTCAATGCGGATAATGCATAATATCACAGTCAGATGCAGACAACATTTAGTCGGAAAGTTTGATTTGCAATTATATATCTCGATGTTTTGGTAGAGCTAAATACGTTTTCGACAAGGTCACTGAAAACGTATACATTGAGTTTTCATATGCTGTTTCCTTGCAGTAGCAGGGAACGGTGATAATAACAGGGTTGAGGCAAAGGCAATGAACTTGTTTGCGGTTTACACACTCATCACCACACATAGTACCGGAGTCCACTCTGCTTCAAACATCTAGGCTACCTTCATTTAGTAGATTATGTAAATATCGGGGGTATTGTTTTCACTCACTCACTTTTACCCATATTGAACAACATTATTTTGTGTTTTTCTCACTTGCTGGCCAAACGGTTGACAAGTAGGTCAATATTATTTATGGTGCTGATTCTGAATTGTCCATAGATGAAGATGACTGACAAGCAATGGTGATGAAAATAATGAAATTGGTGATGTGTACACAGTTAGAATTCACACGCAGCTGTAGTCTGACTAGTCGAACACAAACTGGAACTAGTACAAAGATAGTAAACCTATTCAACCCCTGAACACAAACTGGAACTAGTACAAAGATAGTAAACCTATTCAACCCCTGAATTCGGTTGGCATTTGTGTAACTAAATGAATACATGAGAAATGTATTCATACATTTTATTGAATGTAAGGTAAAATGGGCAATGTGTGTAACTCTTAAACAGTGCTAATTATGAAATGTGTAGGCAAAATTTTAAATTCTTATTGAAAATACCGTAATAACTATTTTAAATAAAAATGAGACAAATAGAACAAATAGCAGGCAGTCCATTTGCTAGTGTGTATATGAAACACATCACCAATAATTTCTTACCACTTGTTCTACATTTGCTACCACATTAGCATAATATTATTACGTGAAAAACATGCGATTTACTGCTGGAAACGTAGTTTTAGGAATATTCTCCCAGAAATACACAGCTTTGCTGTTTGTAAAGTGTATTTCACACTAAACAGCATTCACTCATTGGTGCTATCATGCGTATTTTCGCTTCTAAAGCCGGCTCACGTGGATGCCACTATACAGCCGCTGAGGTTTCATTGGACTTCCTGTAAATAGTGCCATGTTGTGGATTCAGGTCATTCCTAAATGTAAAAGTCACATTATAAATATTTTGGATATAATGAATATGGGAGTGTTAATACAATTGCCAATATTGTATGTCTGTTAAGTCCACAGACAATTTAGTTTCATTTCTGCTATTCGACATTTCATATATCCCTCCGCCGTTTTTTGTCCTCTTTCAGACTGTTTTGGTCTTTTCGCTGTTAGCTACGGAGAGAACCTAGATAGCTGTAAACCCAATTTTGAGATTATAAAAAAATATCGTTACGATTATATAACATATTGACAAGAGGTGTACTACATACGTTTATTTCAAAGAAGCATTTCTCGGCAATTGTCTTTTTTTAAATAATATTTTTTTCTGTTTTAATAGGCATTGTACCGTACAGAAAGCTAATTTAGCTAGCAAACGTTAGCTAGCTATCTTGTTAGCATAGCATCTTCACTAGAAGCTAAAGCAGACAGGCAGTTTGACATTAGCCTGCTAGCTAGTCTTCCTCGGGTTGCTAACTGTCACGCAGGTGAACACAGTCTCATCATCACTGAACTGCAGCGATTAGCTGACCATTTTAAAACATCAGAACACCCTGCAAACATAGTCGTTTATGGGATCATCATGTCAATGAAGGCCGGTGGTAATCGCAAGCCCGGCGGTGGCAGCACTGGTCCTGCCACCGCCTCTGGTGCTGGGGGAAGCGGCGGGGGACGACAGAATTTGGGCAGGTCGGTGAAAAATATATTGCACGAAATTTAAATATGTAGCATTGATGACAGTGTGTACATTATATTTTCATTTATTACCTAAAGCGAAAAAAAAACTATTATGTGTTACAAAATCAGTCTCGCATGTGCATGTGAACATATTTGGGCCTTGCGACGTGTTGGTCATCTAACGTAACGTATTGAAGCAGTTAAGTACCGTAGGCCTTTATGATCAGATAATACTGTAATTTCGACTTGACCTTAATGAAGCACAGTTTACTACCTAGTATGTATGTTAATCACGATGTTAACCCATGTGGTAGATTAAAATATATTGTAAGCATTTGCTATTCACGTTACTTGCTCTGCCGCTTGTGTTGATTTACTATTTATTACTGCCTCCTGTATGCAAGTTAATCGCCAGATATCCAGCAAAATTCCCGTTAGACAGTCCGTGCTTGTAATTCAACGCACTTGCCTCATTCAGTTCAATGCGAAGCAAACGTTTTGCGGGTGGCTAGTGATATCGCAATATAATTGCATTGAAGTAGAGCTTTTGTTTTGATATGACTGACATGTAGCTATTTACCGCAACAATGCTGCAATGGGTTTGTCAAGAATTTGACATAAAATGTGTGGGCGCATGGATGAAAAAGGGGCGGGGTGGTTTTTGGAGTGAGAAAAGGCGAGGGGTTAGCATGGTGGGGTTTCAACCTTGACTTTGCTGTTGCTGATACGTGTTTAAAATATGCCATTGAAGCAAAATATATTGATTGTCCTCATTTAAGTATTACAGATTACTGATAGAACTTGTACTGTTTGCCTGGTGTGTATTTGGGCGTGTTTATAGCCTTCTTAGCCGGTCACTAGATTAGCATGTCCAGTTCATTGCGCATGAATTATACTGTACTAATTTCCCAATATGCTACACATTTACAAATAAGAATGGACCAGCATGGTAGCCAATTACACACACACACACACACACACACACACACACACAAATTGTATTGCTAATAGCTTGTGCAAAAATACTGCATGGCATACGTTTTTGTGTGTGTATTTGAGTGCCTGCAGGGGGTGTTATGAAGCAATTCTGCTTGGAATAAAGTCTGTTAAACGGTCTTTGGCAGAATTCTATAGTAATTGCGAGATACATGCAGAAATGTATGTGGTGTGGTGGTATATTTGTATTTACAGTAAAGTAATGTTAAGAATGATTTAGATTACCTCAGTGTGACTCCACATCACTAATTTGGGATGGGGAATAGAAAACAATTTTGTTTCACTATTATCACGAACAAGAAGCTGCCATGAACTAGCTCTGTCAGTCTCTGTTGACCTCAGTTGTATCTCAAAACATTGCTGTTTTTACTGGATGGTATACTTTAATTTGGATAAAAATTAGGATGATTCTAGACATGCATTCCATTGTAAATATCACCCCTAGTAGATCTGGATTATTATTGTAACCTCTTGGTATTCCAATATTGATGTTAGTGATTTTTTTTTTAAACTACATTGTCTTTTTCTTTTCAGAGGACGGCACATTGGCAAGGGGCCTTCTGCAGCAGTAAGTAAACAATTTAAACTGGAAGGATAGCCTAGTCTAGGTTAGGGTGGTCGACTCTCACCCAAGAGATTATGGGTTTGATCTCCAACTGGCATTTTAAGAATGAAACAAGATTCCTAACCGCACGCAACCTTCTCTTTTGTACTTGTTAATTGTATTCACTGTGTGGATTTGGATTATGGTGCTGGCTTTGTAGAAGCAATCCTTTCAGATCAGTGCTTTGTGTGTTATTCAGTATAATTGAAACGCAGGTTTTGCTTCTAATAGACATAACCATGTAATAACAATGCTTTTGATTGATACATTTAATAAACATTATTTATT